>VFFE01008092.1:1226971-1284437 GCA_008921705.1 Burhinus oedicnemus
CCCCAGAAGTGCTTATAGTTACACGTATTAAGCGCTTGATGTGAACCTGAAGGTGAATTTCATTTCTGTTCAAAATTTTCCAGGAGTTTTAAGAAGTCAGCTTGCAAAAGCTTTGTGTGCCTACAGTCGCAGAAGCCATCCAAGCTGATCAAAGAAACTATTGCTAACCTTAAACTAGTTGATGGAGGTACTTGACAAATTGTCGAAGACACTCGGTAGACAGTGGGAAAGAAGCAGTCCATAGAGGTACCGCTCCCACTTCAAATAATCAGCATTAATGGGGAAGATTTGTATGACTAGACTCTATGAATTTACATCAATTATGACACCTACATCAAGTCAACAGTCTTGAAAAATGTAAATTTTTTTCCCAAAATTGTCTTTTTTAAGAAGTTGAGGGTATTTTAGACCTAATTGGGGAATCTGTCTTGACAAGACTTTTGAAAAAAACTAAGATGGCAATTAATTAAGAAGCAGATGCTTTAACAGATGTTTCACTAGTTACAGTCACATCTCATGACTCATGTTTTCCTAATTCAATGTAACATTATACGCACTGTGTTTTAACATAGTTGTAAAACTCCTTTGCTCCCCATCCCATCCATGCAAAGAGAGTATAAAATGCTATCAAATCCAATGGTTCTATTATTTGTAAATGACTACACAAGTTGTAAACAGCAGAGAATCCAGTACCCTCTATATAACCTACAGATACGTTTCCACAGTATTTTCCAAATATTTCTTATGCAATTCTAATGAAACAGCAATAAATTCAGAATAGGAAACAAATATTTAGATAGGAGACAAAAAAACCCATAAGCTGGTAGAACATGGTGCTGTTGTATTTTCTAATTAATATGTATGCTCTTGCTACCTACAATGAGCAGCCCTATTTGTAATCAGTGAATAAAATACTAATAATATAGTTTTTAATTATGTTCTTTCTAGTTTCTAACACCACTACTTAACAGCTGTAACACTTCATTGCATATTAAATAAAAAAAATGAAAAATAATGAGCGACATTCTTCTTCAGTGTAACTTGTCTCTATGGATCAATAATAATGGGAAATTTATCCCAAAACGCATTTATTAAAAGTAAGGAAACTGCACGCCAGGAAAACCTAACGCCAAACCAGTGAACTTCTTCAACAGAAAACTCAACAAGCCTCTGTTTCTGTGGATGGACATGAAAGATTTAGCATTCGTACCTCAATTATGCCTTTTTTTCCTGGCTATATGTCATTCTCTTACAGCACTGGTTTCCAGTCTCCATGGGACCAGACTCCCCAGATCCATTTTCCCCCAAAGCAAGACATCCCTCCCCACTTAGCCATGCAGAGGGGACCCCAGGCACCCCTCAGCTCCTGCCAGGGACCTTTATGTCACTTGAAGGAGGACGGTAAGACTCTGTGGCGCCGGGTCTGCCAGCAGAGGAGGTGTGTGGCAGCTCACCTGGTTGTACAGGGCACAGATGTGGAGTGCTGTGTTTCCCGAGGCATTCTGCGCACACATATCGGCGCCATAGAAGAGGAGGTGCTCCAGATGTTGGACATGTCCGTATCGGCAAGCCTGTAAAGAGATGCATTCGTATTTTGCTTATTCTACAATCTAGGCAAGCATTCCAGGTAAAGACTTTAAGCAGCGAAGATGCTATTTTACTTAGGGCCTAATTTTTAGAACCACCCCTGGACAGAAAGGGAGAACTAACACCCAGACGTGCATACCTGCCTGTAAATGCCGATGTGTGCGCTTCAGCGACAGCAAGTCTGCACATGAGGTTAAACATCTGCTTATTTGTGGAATGGAAGTTTAAGGGATGGAGAAAATACAAAGTTTGGCACTTTTTATCCGCTAATATTCATAACTGTCAAACGTGAAAAGCAGACTAACAGAAGATAGGTTTTTTTGTCCTGCTAATCTTCGGAAAGTTGCCCACTAGATGGCACTGAAGATGCTCAGATTTCTAAAGCTGGTTTTAAGGTGTGAAAACAGTTTGGGGAAATCTGGCCAAAATTCAAGTAATAATCTTCCTGATTCTGTGATGTCAAGCAGCCGCACAGTATACACAGGGCACCGATCCACGATCCAAAAGAGGGAAAATCTTCAAGAGTTACTTTATCAGTCACACAAATAAACTGGTAGATCCTGAATACTTGGCAATAAACCTCTATGAATGAGACTGTAGTGAAATTTGCAACTTTCCTGATTAGCAAATAAATTTGAGAAAAATCACAGTATTTCCATTCATCGGTTTCGTTTACTTGACTACCTTCTTCTCTATAGCACACCAACCGAGCACCTCCCAATTTGTAATGTTTTTAACTTCATATCATCTCAGATCAGTATCATTCCTGTATAATAACATGGAATTTAAGCTGAGAGATACAGGTATACAAAGCCATTCACTCTGTCTTTCTTAGGTACCTAATTACTACTGACTTCAGTGGGAGTTACAAACCTACACATCTTGCAATTTGGATCAGAAAAAATAAGGGTACTGCTCAATACACAAATTAAATCTGTGACGCATCCCAAATCCCAGTCTAGTATCCTAACCATTACATCTTTTCTTCCTCCATTTTCAACACACAGAAAGGGAAAAAAATGTGTTTATTAAATAGTTTGTTTTCAAATTATTTGCCAAAATAATGGAGACATTATGCTAGCTGTTATTAGAACAGGAGCATTTTAACGCTAGACGACAGAAAGCAAGCATCCAACAGCAAGCAAAAGGAGAATCAGTACCAAACTGTAACTGTGTCTCTGACTGTCCGGGAGATTAGAGCACAATTAGCTATAAATTACCAATTCTGTCTAGTCTCAAAAAGTCACTCAACATCTAAGTATGAATATGCAGATGTAATTATTAAAATAGCTCCTAAAATACAAGAACTAATTCCAACTTTCTAGTCTTACTACAATAAACTGGACTAAAATCAGGCCCTTTCTCCACGTCACTTCCTTTGCTCGAGTGGGATTTGCCACCTCTTTGCCAGTCTTGACCATAACACATAGGCAGCTTACGGGGAGGCACTGGAAAACAACCAAGGCAGGGGAGATGCATTTCACCTCGTTACAGGGGTCTGCGTGGTAGGTGAGGCGTCCAAACCATTCATCAGGGCTCCCTGGTATGGTCAATGGAGAGAGACGGGTATCTCCAGAGGTTATCCTTTTTATTACTATCCTAGCACAGCATGAACTGCCACCTCACCTTTTCCCCCATTACTATAAACGTAATCCAGAGGCTTAACTTTTATAGTTAAAGACTGTGTTAGCAAAATTAAAAATATACTTGCTACCAATTACTTCCTTGCCATGCAAGGTAACTTTGCCCTCTTCACACAGACAACAACAGATGGGGATTGTATCATATCATCATCTTCCTTAATTCACTGAGGAATGCTTGTATTATTGACTACTGAAAACAGATTGCCTGTAATCCAGATGTAAACATTGATTTATTTAGGATTACAACCAATACAACGGCTTTGGAAAGCTCTGCTTCATGATAAGATATAATAGCCATATGTGTAAAAGGCTGGGTTTTCAAAATAGGGCATTTTTCTCTAAATTTTCAGGGAGTCCAGATGGGGTAATACTTTGATCTATACAGTTAATTTCCTCCACATCTTCCGAAACGATGATAAGTAAATTAATCTTTTTTTCCCCCTACTAGACATGGATCCAAACAACCTCGATCTGAACACACACAGTGAAAAAGCTCAGATCCCTGCCCAAACCTGGGTACCAAAGCTATCTCCCATTTCTTTCAAGGAAAAGAAGAAAATAAAGTTGTGTACTAAAACAATCAGTGCACAGAAAAGAAAGTGAGCCTAGATAAGCTATGCAGGCCTGTAAGGTTGATGATTCATATCTTTATTTACCTGATCATACCACATCAATTCCATTTTTTCCGATTACTCAAACTCAGCCATACAGAAGAAAGGAATAAAATAGTTGTAATGACATTGGGACTGCTAGAATCTTTAAACTTTGTGAATTACTGAGTATATCGCTATGCAAAGAGAAATGAATAAAGCATTCTTACACAACTGTTAAATAATATTCAGACGTTTCTGGAGAAGACAAGATAAAAGAGTTCAAAGAAGAAGTTTTTTCAGCAAATGCCTTACCAAATATTATAGGTCTTTTTAAGAGATACAATTTAGGTCTTTGGTGAGGAAGGAGGTCGGTCTACCTTTCCAATAGCTATGGTGAAGCTGACCAAGACGTGTCAGCGCCTGATTAATTCCAGCACCATAGCTGGCTCAAGGTATGAGCACCATGAACCTCAAAAGACTACTTTTTTAAAATAATTTTTCTTTATAATAGAGCACGCTACCACCTTTATCCATACACTGAATATGTAAGAGAAGAAAGGAAACCCCATGTACAAACAGCAAAACAAAAATCACTAGAATCTCAGTTTCCACACATCCAGGGAATGAAAACTGACTCAAACTGTGAGTCTGTAAGAGTTAAACATCCTTCAGTGCAACATACTGAAGGATCCTAGCAGCAGAATCCTCAATCCAAATCTTCCTGTAAAGTTCACCGGAGAGAAAGGAGAAAGTGCCTCTGACAAACACGCAAGAAGCATTACCAAGGATACTAAATTGGCATCTAACAAAAAGATCGAGTTACACTTTTGTTACTGAAGTGCCACTAATAGGATGCTAAGTTTCCAAGAGTCCATTACATAAATATGACTAGTGCACTTTCTGCAGCAAAATCCACAGTAACCGCAGGATTTCAAAGTTCCAGAACTCCCCATGAACAGTAGCCACTTCTAATTCACCACAGCAGGATGTAAAGTAATAAGCAAATAGAAAAAGGAAGTCATTCCATACTTGTATGTGCATGGACTAAACATATCCAAACGGCCTTCAAAATGGGTTTTAACCGTAGAACATACACGGCACATTTCCTCATGCAACTTCAGCTCCAAACAAAAAGTTAACTTTCCTACCTGATGAATTTCTTGCCATCCATTTTCATCTTTGCAGCTGACTGTAGCGTGTTCGTGAAGCAACAACTCACAGCAGTAAGGATCCCCTCCCACAATAGCGGTGTGGTACAGTGGTGTCAGGCCACAGCTGTCTTTGTAGTTAGGAGATGCTCCAAGTTCTAAAAGGGTCTGAAAGCAATCACAAACTGTGAAAAAAATATATTCTGGGGCAACTTCTGACTAGAAAGGGACTTTTCTACCTGAAAAAGTATTTAAAAGGTTGATATTTGCCATAATGTATATTTTTTGCTCACTCCTTTATAAGTGGATAGAACGGGCCACAGCACAGATTAAGTTAAGCAAGGAACAACCTTGGAAGAATTAGGATCTAAAGGAATCTGTGGGGATAGCAAGGAAAGGATGAGTGGCAATGTCTAATTTCCATCCTCTCATTAAGTTCAGAAATCTCAGTTCTGAAAATGCTGCATCACCTTTGCAACACATTCACCTCTTCAGTTACAAGCTGCTTCATCAAAATGTCATGCAATTTGAGTATCTGTCAAAAGGAAATAAGGAAAAGCCATAAATGTAAGATTTAATCTAGACTATCAAGGTGATTTAAGAATATCTGTTAAAATAAAAAGAAAACAGAAGAGGCTGTGTTAAGATACAATGTGTAATCCACACCACTGGCATTTGCTTTCAAAGAGATAAGCAACAATAATGCTATTCCTATTTCCTCAGACAGATCCTTCCCAATGTATCAATGCATAAGGTTATGTTTCACCACTTTTTCTTCCTACAAAAAGAAATCAGAAATTAAAAGGCCCGTCACGGAAAGCAAATCATAAGATTTGAAAGCCACAAGAAAGCACTAGAACAAGCACATATTTAAGGATCCATTGAGGACAAAACAGTAATTAACTGAAAACATTCTCCTTTATATGTATTTTTTTTTCCTATATAAAATAATGTATAATTTGCTACTGAAAGCATTTACCTTGAGGGTTACTTGGTTCTTGGCTCTGGCTGCTTTGTGCAGAGCTGTCATTCCATCTTTGGCTCTGAAGTCTAAATGTGCTCCTCCATTTTTTAGAGCTTTTATCACTTCTACTGTATTGTCAAGCTGAACTGCCAAAGTTAGGGGTGTTTCTAAAGAACAGAATAGCATGGACTTGAAAAAAGGCGAGCAAATTTATAAAATAAAAGAACATTTGATTTAAAAAATGTTAAGTTAAAAACGCTGCTCAAAGAAAATAATGAATTATCAATTTTCTCCGTTGGACAGCATAACCATACAGATTCCGTTAGCCTAGATTTAGGAAAGCAACAGAAAGAGTGTGTGAGATTCAGCCTGTTAATTAATCCAGGTTGAACAAACCCAAAGTACTACTTCATGCTGCTAGTTTTGTTGTTCTGACCTCCACTTTCTAGGTCATGATAGTTTGGGTCCAGTCCTCGGTCCAACATCTTTATGATTTTTTCCACTGAGAGATGGTGGACATGATCCATAAATTTTCTCAAATTAGCCTGAAAAAGAGAGTGACAAATGAATCATCCTCTATTTTTAAGAGGAAAATTTTGACTAAAAGTGAACTATTCTGTCAATTGATATCAATAACCATTGACATCTTTGAACAGTAGCTAATTCACATTCCTGGAGAACCTGACTTTATACCGACAGCTAAAACCCTACGGTTTTTAATGCTCAAAATTCAAACAAAGTAAGAAGATTCTGGTTTTTACAATTTTAAGGAAAAAAATGAGTGAAAGCTTCATTCAGTAAGAAATTAGGATGGTGTATGGTGATCATTATTATTATTCTGACCTGCAAATGAGTCTAAAGACATAGACTGGCATTTTTGCAGCATGCTGACAGCAAGTCGTATTTATAAAGAAAGGTTTATTTAAAATTACTTGTATACATATGGAAGAGTTAAACACGGGAATTTTTCTATGAGAGAAATTCCCAGCTCACAATTCGCACATCTCTGTTGGTGCTGGAAGCACATACTGTTTGTTGTTCAGCAATTGGCCCAGGTAGTAATGAACTCGTACGTATTTCCAGTTTCTCAGACACATTACTTTGCGAAGTTGGCAATTGTTAACTTGTCCAGTAAATTGGGCATACCTTTG
This sequence comes from Burhinus oedicnemus, assembly GCA_008921705.1. Lineage (NCBI taxonomy): Eukaryota > Metazoa > Chordata > Aves > Charadriiformes > Burhinidae > Burhinus > Burhinus oedicnemus. The sequence continues at coordinate 1,234,058 of VFFE01008092.1, forward strand.
TATGAAGCTTGGCCAGCTGTTTTTCATCAAGATTGAACTGTTTGTACACTCTTTTCTTGTAGCGAAACTGAGGGAGGAAAAAAAAAAAAAGAATAAATCTAAAATGTCCTATTTTGCTTAAAAACTTATAATATAATTTTCTGACCTTACCAGAAAGTATCATCCATGATGATGTAGATTTAGGCAAAATTAAAAAAAAAAAAAAGGCTTAGTATTTCATTTTGAATATTCACCAAGAATCAGAACTCTGCTTAACATAGTGGCATTATATTTTTACAGTTCATGTAAGCAAAATTCATATCTTGTATAAGTATACTGAAATCAGTGGAGGTGTTCAAGAAACAAGATCAGCCTCTAGAATCTACAAAAATAAGCAAGAATTACAGTGAAAAGAGCTTTTCCCTAAGGATATCTGTGCACTTTCATTTGTAGTCTCAGGCAGAAAGAACTGGGAAGTCAAGTTAAATCAAAAAAACTACATATTTCCAAATATCAGCTTAGCATTTCTGAATTTTTTTTTAAAAAAAGGATTCCTAAAAAATGCCTTAATCAACATAGGCAGAACTTACACATGGGAATAGTTCTCCTGATGTTCAGCAGGACTAGTCCTGTGAATGAGGTCAGAGGATTGCCTCTTTTTTTGGCTAAAACTCACTCACATTTTACCCTATGGTCACAGGAGCAAGATCTATGGCAAAAAATCACGGGGTTTACGCAGTTATAACTTACTATTATCTAATTGTACTATGCAGAATTCAAAGAATGCAGCATGTCTCTTGGACAAGGAGACTGTACTGAATGAGGTTTTAATACCGGCTTTTCACTAGACCACTTTTAACCCCTGAATTGCAATCCTTTAGCTGCAGTGAGACGAACTTTGCAAACAGCAAACGCTCACGGAACAACATAACCAAAAAAAATAAAGCCATTATTTATTTTGCTTATGGCTATAATATGGACATCAGTGATTGAATCTCTGAAATAAACTGCTAGAAAAGTTGGAACTTGAAACCTTGTCTGGACCCTGATTCTTTTTTCTTGGATTTATGGTATAGAGGAGTAAGTCTATTAACTGTAGATTATCAGTGGTTGATCTACCACCATACAAGCAATATCAAACTTAATTAAATATTCATTTCATGCCCCAGTTTCCTGCTATACTGTGTTTCAGTGTGATCTGGCTCTGCTCCATGTTTGCCCAGCGCCATAATAGTTCTGCCCGGTTTATCCCCCAGCTGCACAGCCTCTGCATGAGCAACGGAGAAGGGGGGAAGTTCCAGTGTGTACGTGTGACTGCTTCACACGTACACGCCCTCTCTTCCCTTACTACTTGCTCAGGAGACAGTCAGGAAATCTGTGTACTCCAAAGGAGGGCACAGAGGGAACTAGATGGGACAAAAAAAAAAAAATAAAACGGCTTCACTGAGACAGACAGACCCTCACTTTGGGAGAAAGCAAAGGCTGGTTATTCAGAAACTGCTACCCTACTATTGCAAAACTAATCAGAGATGCAAAAGCTTAATCTAGAACCTTACATTTCTTTATTAAATCACAGAATAAGATACATCTCCTGTGTCCTCAGCAGAGGAAAACTCCAAAATCAGATTTCCCAGAGGGACTGATTCTTTCAGGGATAACACATAGAACAGCTCCACCAAGCAAGCGAACGCCAGCACTTCTGTGAACAAGGGTTCTAGTTCAGACTTGCTGATAATTATTTCCCAAATGCAATTCAGGTGCACACAGAAACCTCAAATACATCTTACCATATAATTTGTATCAGAATACAAATGTTTCAGATATTAGATCTAAAAATACCTCAAGCGAAGGAACTCCTTTATTCACTGGCTGTGGGTATTCCCTAAGAAGACGTTCCTCATCCAGAAACTTCCCATCTCTACCATTGCTTGCAGGCTGGAACAGTCCATAATTCAGGACATCTTTCAAACTCTGATTCAAAGTGCACAAAATCCGTTGCTTTGCAACCCACACTGAAGCTTCTGGGTTAAATCTAATGCATTTCTGCAAAGAGAAATTATTTAAAAAGCTAATTAATGAAAAAAACATTTAAATAGTATCTTACATTCTAAGATTTACAAATGTCGTAAATATATATATATACACACACACACTAAACCTACAAATTCCATGACAAAACATACATCAACAGAATTACATTTCAGGTATGCATTCCTCTATAATAACTAATGCACAAGTACTGTGAAAAAACCAGGATGTCTCAAGTCCTTCCACAAATATCAGAGACCATATACTTCTTCAGAGAAAGAACACCTTCACGGCAAAACTCTTTGAAAAGCTAGGTGAAAGGGATGCTACAAGACGTTTAACCATTCACTTGACTCTCGGCTGTTCTGACAACCAGTCTGAACCGCAACAATTTCACAAAAAAACCCCAATATTCAGACAAGAATTCTACTTCCTTTTAAGCTACATTTATCTTAAGGTAAGTTTATGGGAAGACCTATATGATGTAAAGCAGCAGAAGACTTGAAAACCTTGAAAATTCTTTCTGGTTTTCTGTTTCTTACCAAGCTGGAATTGAGGAATTTAAGAAATTGAGGCATTTTGCAATTGTAGCTTACATTGCAGTCATTGGTTACGAGCTACCAGCAGATGGCAATACCTAGACACCAATTTGTTGCCTCTGACTTAGGGTGCTGCTGATTCACCCCACACTAGGCCATTTGAAGGGCTCGTACCAAGCTGCCACGGCAGAGCTACAGCACAGGAGTCCCTTCTTTGCCCACTCAGAGGATGTCCCCGTCCTTTCATGATTCAACACAGGATGCAGGGATTGCACGTTCCTGCACAAACTGCACTTTTTCAGATACGGCTCAAGTACTGATGTTAAGACATTTTGGGGTATGTAAGGGAAGAGGGATAAAACTTTCATTGCAACGTGCTCAGGTGATGCTTTGGCCCAGGAAATAACAGCTTTAATCCTTTTCAGTCTTAAATATAAAAATGTAATCAAATGCGATATTAGAACTTAGTTGGCTAGGAATTGGTTTTCATTCCCCTTACATATTTTACATTTCAAGGTGGTTTGTGAAAACTTGGGGGGGGTGGGGTTTAAATGGTGGAGGGAAGGAGAGAGGGAGACAGAAAGAGCATTATAAACAGTATTTTCATTCCCAAACAACCTGGTAGTTAAGGCACTGACTTGGCAGCAAGAGCAATCTGGTTTAAATCCCTGTGTTCCTTCAGCTCTGAACCTCACTTGCCCATGACTCTTACATGGATTCAAACTTCAATACAAAGTTCAGATCCAAACATCAGCACTTTTCAGAAGCTCTAAAAATTGTCAGTTACACTGTACGTTACGAGCTTAACTTCTACAGGCTGTATCACTATGCGGTGACTTGTCATTATCCACACGTCCAGAAAGATTCTAAGAAATGCTATTAAAATGGGAACAAGTAAAGACAATTTTGACATTGCATGTATTTTTTTTCCCAGGAAAGTCTTTCTTACATGAAATTCTTAGGAGAAACAAATTATTTTTGGACTTGTATGACACTGCTTCGATTTTAACAATACAAAACACTAACTTCCCATCTCAGTTTAAATAAGTGTGCTTTTTTTTAATGCACCTTGAGAAGTCAACATGTTCAATTTTGTTCAGACTATTCGTGTGTTCTGTCTGTTCTTGATTGCATGTGAATATTGCAGATAATGGTGTATATTTCCAATTCTCAAAGATTTGCTAAATTGGTAAAATTATAAATAACTTCAAATTTCTTTGGTGTATATTTCAATGGAAAATAAATCTTTCTACAGTGTTTATACACATTGCATCAATAACGCACAATATTTATCTTCTGAAATAGTTTGCTTTCCACAGGTCTGAAATTGGCACGTTCATATAACGCAGAAGGACAGGACGTAATAGTTCAACCACCTTCACTGGACTGAAATGGCAGTGAGGAATTCTTTCTGTGCAGTAGCTCAAAAGCTTGTTTTAAAACAAGTTATCTGAGAACTATACCGCTATTGTATTTCTACCACACCAGCTACAATATGTTATAGAGTCCTCAATAGGAGTATAAATATGGAAACACTTTGAAACTAGTAATTTCAAAACCTAATTTTTTTTCACAGCCCTAGCTTTTCTAGTGATTCACAAGAAACAAAAATGCACTTTTTTTAGTAAACGTCAATCCCATTAATAATTTATAATGGATTAAGATCAATGATGTAAAAAGCAAATCAATAACCAAACCACTGTTTCCTACCAAAGTTTCTCAGACTCGGATAAGGGAAATCAGTGAGAAAAGTGATTATTTGTGTTTCCCATGAAGCCAAGCAGGACAGAGACAGAGGCTGTTACCACTCTCTCAGAGGCAGCTGTTGAACAAGAGGGTAAGAAGGACAAATCAAATGCTGCATAGGGTGTATTTTAGATGAGCCTGCCCCTGGAACACCTCCCCTGTGCTGCTTCTCTGTCCGTCTGGCAGCCCTCCCAGGACAGAGAGCACCACAGTCATCATCTTTACCGTGCAGACGAGTCCTTACCTATTGCCACACGTTCTACCGTGATAAAACATCATCTGAATCACAGCAGAATCTACTCACAGATTATTTTAGTTAGGAAATAAGTAAGAATTCATTAGATGCACATGGTGTGGTGACCACAAGGAAAGGAGACAGTAGCTGAATCAAAAAAAGCTGGAAAACTTTTTCTAATCTTCAACGATTTATTATCCAAAAAAAAAAAAAAAAAAGGATGGTTTAGTGGTAAAGAACTACAGAAACACATATGAAACAAAGAAATTTTGCATTGACAGATGTGCGATCTATTCTTTCCACCCTTTTTGTTGCATCCCAAGTTCAGATACAACATGATAGTTTGTCTTGAAGGTTAGCTACATACACTACAAAAACTGCAACAGTTCTTTCAAATAAGAACCAAAAAAGATGCCCCAAGTGGCTCAAAAACACTGTCAAAACCACACTAGGCCACTTAAAATCCAAGTCTAGCAGTAAGACAGCACATCAACATTGGTTGCTGCAGTGTGAGACCTGTGTTTCTGATATTAAAGCTCTTTGGATCGTGAGACACATGGTCAACTGTAACCTTGCATTCCTGCACACTGGTGAGTGTAAGTCACTAAGCGCAACAGAAGGACTGGAAGCAAGGGAAAAATACAGTTCACCCAGCTCCAGCTAAAGGGAAGATACTATTAATTCAATGGGAACAATGTTCATGATACAGAATCTCTGAGGAATAACATTTATCCATTCAAAATCTATCAACCAACACTTTTCATCAGACTCAGGAAGTTGTCAATCACACAGGACTGCGCTGCGACAGAGGAACCATGACAAATGGTTTGTACAGCTGCCTCCAAAATGTGATTGTCAGAATATGAAAATACAAGGTATTCCTTTCAATGGAAGACGTCGATATTAAAGATGTGACAACCAAAATGTGGAAAATGCAAATAAGAGTTGGGTATCGTGAAAAAAATGGAGCAAGTCACTCATTTTGATTTGTGCTCAGTATTCAACTAATTCTTGGAGGCACTGCTTTCCTTCATCAAAATGCATTCAGAAAACACAGAATTCATGAGACGAAAGGTCAGAAAAACCAGTCTGGCCACACCGTCATCAGCTGGCAAGTCAGATCACCTGTCCAGATCAAGGGCATAAGAACAGCAGCACCCACAATGTTTCCATTGTCAAACTGAAGATAAAAAGAAGGAAGATCAACTATAAACAGAAAGCAGCAATGAACAATCAGTCTCAAAACAGGAATCAGAAGAATACTCGTGAAAAGCTGCAAAGGAAAACCTGGAATAGATCTGAAGCAGTGGATGGCAGTACAGACTGGAAACAAGTAAAAATGGAGGCACCTTAAGCAAAAATGTGATTCAAGCTGCAGTTGTAACAACTGGGTGCCTACCTTCATAAGATAAAAATTGCACAAACTGAACAAGTGTTTTATCTAAGAAAAAAAAGCACCAAAGGATAAGATTCTTAATCCTAAAGGCTGATGAATAGTGGAAAAAGTAAAGACAGGATACAAAAGTATAAGAAGCAATACAGAAGCGGAAAACCAAAAAGTAGCTACAACTTCAGCTGTTGCTTTACTAAGCTGCCACTTATCAAACAACACTTTGCATGGAAAGTCCAATACAAAAAAAAAAATAGGGGAGAGAGGAGTCAGTAAATGCTCATTACTGAAGTGGAGCAGCAAAACAGGTGGGCAGAAAGCATTTCAAAGAAGCCTTCAGCAGACCCAATCCCATCTCAGCTCCAGAATTTAGTAAAACATATGACTGAGCATTTTGATTTTAAACATAACCCAGAGGGAGCGCATAAGTATAGGATAAAACAAAAGAGTGGAACAACCACCATGCATTGATAACAAAATAATGAAAACGTGCCTTAAAACAAGGAATTCCTTAAACATTCCTTAAATCTGGCTGACGGATCTGTTCTTGAAGTCTGGGAAAAGGATCAATTGCAAGCACAAAATATTGGACATCACTGTCAGAATATCACACAAAGGAGATTTTCTTGACAACAGCTACTGGAGAAGAAACAGACTCCTTCCAGTGGTAGGGAGAATCGCTTGCGTTATGTTCCTACATGGGCTGATAAAGGAAATGGATACAAGGAGACTTACCCTGGATTCAAACCAAAAAGGTCCAGGCAGAGGTCGGATATGCCAGGCATCATAAAGAAAAGCACAGACACGTTAGTTCGCCCAGTTTTCCATGTCCAAAAGACATCTGACACCATGCACGGACGCGGGTGCCTTTAGGCACAAGGTAGGCAGTCGCCTTGGGCAGCAAACTGCCGGGGGCTGCTGACTGCTAACTTTGCTTACCAAGGAGGAAAGATGCAGATCTGTCACGAATGAGTGCCACTGACAGCGTGACACTGAACTTTGCTGCCTTGGCGATGAAGCATCCTCACTTTAAGGGCAAACACAATTGAATATTGCCTAAGCTGCCCAGAAACCCTGCACCACTATTGCAAAGAGAGGAGGAACCATTCAGTTACTGTCATTTCCATCTCAATAGCAAGTAGTAGGGGTCATCATCAAGCCAGAGCCCTCTGGGCTGGATGCAGTGCAAATAAGCTTCTGGTCAAAAGAGATTACACCTGTGTCCCGCCTCCATAAAGGATCTATTAAAGCTGAGCCTCCTGGCTCATTAAACCAGGAAATTAAATACCAGTTAATATAGCTTTTTTACCCACTCTCCTACACACACATTTGTGATTACAGAGGGTTTTCTATGCTCTCCATTCCTTCAGTAATTTTACTGAGCTCATTTAAATCTTTCAGTTACTCATTTAAATATTCTCCACCCTCCTGTGCTAAGGATGACACTTCCTTGAATACAGATGATGCACAAAAACAGTAAGAAATTACTCTTTCTACAAAGTATTGTTTCAATACATTGGGTCCAGAGGAGGCCACAAAGATGATCCAAGGGCTGGAGCCCCCTGCTGTGAGGACAGGCTGAGAGACTTGGGGGTGTTCAGCCTGGAGAAGAGAAAACTCCGGGGAGACCTTAGAGCCCCTTCCAGTCCCTAAAGAGGCTCCAGGAAAGCTGGGGAGGGATTCTGGATCAGGTAGTGGAGCCACAGGACGAGGGGGAATGGTTTTAAACTGGAAGAGGGGAGATTTAGAACAGATATGAGGAAGAAATTCTTGACCGTGAGAGTGGTGAGACAGTGGCCCAGGTTGCCCAGGGAAGCTGTGGCTGCCCCATCCCTGGAGGTGTTCAAGGCCAGGTTGGACGGGGCTTGGAGCAACCTGGTCTAGTGGGAGGTGACCCTGCCCATGGCAGGGGGTTGGAATGAGATAATCTTTATGGTCCCTTCCAGGTGTAACCATTCTGTGATTCTATGATTATCATCTGAACTGAAAAGGAGACAAAAATAATTTATAGAAGAACTGAAAAGTAAGTCTTCATAAGAGCTTCCTATGAACTTTTTCAGGTTTACATTATCTTTACATTTTGAAAGGAGAATAAAAGGACGACATGACAGATTTCCTACAATGGGTCAAAATTTATAAAGTTTTCCATAGCAGCACTTCTTACTTAAGATGCTTGGTGCTTATCTCATAGGTGCAATGAAATAAAGGCAATTTACACCACAGTCACTGCAGATGAGCAAATTTTTAGTCCTAGAGAGTTTAGCTAGGGTTTTATGCTTCCCAGTGGGTTGAGTTTTATCTATAACACTAAACTTGCTTTCTTTTAAACACATATATTCTTGATCATACTTTCTAAAAAACAATAAAGTATAAAAACATAAAACTAAATGATGCAATGTCATGGTCCTTTGATTAAACAGACCAATTTTAAACACCTCTTATGTTAAATTAATTATAATTATACAGCAAATGGGGTGTAGGTTCGATTTGGCTTGTAGCTCTAACACAGCTTGTGAACTACAATCTTCTCCAAACTTTGCTACACTACGTTTAAGCTATTAGTCTTCCTGTTTGCAAACCTGAATCCAGATTTCACTTTTCTGTACAAGAGCTTGTGGGCTGATAAATTAAATCAGAAATAAATCATCTGCTATAGAACTGTTTAAAACAATTGAGTTACTTTTCATTAAGAGTTTATTGAAAAGAAAAAAAAATGTAAAAAGTAAAGCAATAAAAATGAAGAAATGAAACACAAAACCAAAAATACTTTTTGGTTTATTTCATTTCCTGCACAAAATGAATTTTAAAAAAAACAATTGTTTCAATAGTGTCAATAAATATCTTATTCTTGGTCTAAAAACAGAGTAATGAAATAAGAGGGCTTCAGGAGGCTAACAACTCTGTTTTTAACAGCAGAGTAAATCTAGCAAGTAAAGCTAATCTTTCCATTTTACTGGATCTATTCATTGAGCATTGAACACAGTCAAAGATATAGCAAGCTGGTAGGATCATCAATAAAATCCTAACCATGTCCAGTCAGAGCTTGTCTTGACAGAGGACTTCACGACAGGCAAAATCCCTTAAAATTTAAGATGTATAACTGCACATTTCAGTCTTCCATCAATACTGAAATGAAAGACCCAAGGTGATGACTGCTTCAGCCAAGATTTAATAAAAATCCTGTGTGTGGCTCACAGCAGCCTCAGTCCTGCTCTGCCCTCTGAAGCCTTCCTCTCCAGCTTGGGTCCCACACCACTTCTGCTTCATTAAGGTTAATCTCATATCATATAAACTAATGGTACTGTAATTTCAGCAGCAATCCTCATCTAAAAGATTTTTAAGTACAAAAATTTAAGAGATAGTACTCCCAACTCCGACACAGATTTCTCTGAGTTTTTGCAGCACTGTGTAGATTGAGCTTTAAAAAAAAAAAAAAAAAAAAAAAAAAGAGCTCTACAACCACACCTGAGGCCACACTGTCAAAACAGCTCTTCCCTGTCAGCCTGTAGACAGGGCATCTCTATCATTGTAAAAATGAACTTAATTAAAAGGAAAGGAATAATTTCATCTGAGATAGATCTTCAATGGCAGCACAGAGTGATGTAGATCTTCAATGGCAGCACAGAGTGATGTATGTAGCACACATCCATAAAAAGAACGTGTTTCTATAATCATCTTTGAAATGAAAAAAGTCTGATGCCTACCATCAGTTGAAAAACCCGACAACAGCATTCAGGGAGGCCCAGGGTAATTTAGATAATCAATCACAAACTTGGACAGGTTGTGGTTCTAGACAGAATCCGTAAGTAACTCCCAAGACCTTCTCCAGCATGAGATTGTTATTCCCACCATAGCATTTGTGAAGGACAATGATACTTTCACTTACGAAGTTACAACAGCAAACTTTTCCAACTTTAGGCTTGTAACATTCCAGACATTGAATTTTACACATTCAACCATAAAAGAAACACAACTTAGTAGTTCCTTGTGAGAAAGAGTGAGGAATTTGGACTGTAGATTTCTAATACGTAAGGAACAGCCAAGATATCTTTTTTTTTTAGTTTAAAAAAAAACAAAACCCTTTTATTCTCATTTACTCAATTAATCGGGCATTTTTTAACAAATGAAAAGTCTATTCAATTCTTTCTGTAAGATGCGAGAGATTAAATCTTTTGTTGAAAAGTCTCTATTTTCATCCTACAGACTTAGGGATGTGAGATATAGCCATAGGTCCACAAGTGAGCTTGCAAATGACCCCTCTTGGAAAATCAGAAAAGGTTTGTTTTATCCTCTGTGACATGTTTCTAGTACAAGTGGTGAGGAGGTGGGAGAGAATAAAATAGCAATTTCATGTCATTGCAACAACTGTGGAATAGTACGATGCCACACTTTATTCTTCCTCCAAACTGTGTGTTGATTTCTCTGGGTGGAAGTCTGAGAAACAACACTGTGTAGTAAAGGCATAATAGCAAAGAAGGAAGGAAAGATTTATTTGTGCTTCTCTTACCTCATCTTTACGCTCTAAAAGCCACCAGCTATCTAACAAGGATATCTTTTCATGGGAGGATGACAGAGAAAGGCAACTAACATGGCAAAGAGAGAGAGAGAATTTGATGACCTCCTGCTAGACCTCAGTCTAGTGTCAATCACAAACTCTCTCATGAAAAGAGAAACTAGAGAAGACAATGGGGTTATATATCTATGTGGCTTGTGTAGAGATAACGTGACTTCGGGGTTCAGCCCTCATCTTCTGATGAGATCTTAGATGCCTAGTTCTCTTTCTTCTCCCAAAACACCTCTGACTGCAGATCAGACAGGTATTTTGCTTTATGATCACAGCTTTCATCAAGTTAACACACTAAACACCTTCTATCGGCTGGGACGGTGCCTTTAGTTCAGGCAATCAGTCAGACATACCATTGGAGTAAAGAATTTAGACATTAAAAGAAAACAGGACATAAATTTTGCCTTTAATTTGTTTAAAAAACATAATAAAATAGAACAGATGTACTGCAGATTGAAGCAATATCCCTTACCGTTTGCTGCAGATCGGGTATTATAATTCGAATCACTAATGTGTTGCTCTGACTGTCTTCCATTCTGCTGCTTGGCTTTTCTGCAGTTGCTCTAATTGTGTCATAAATAGTTTCTTCTTTGGAGCTGTCCGATTCAGATTCAACAGAATAGTCGGAAAAGCTTTGTGCCATTTCATCTTCACTTGATGTTGGGCTACGAGGCATGTTCAAGATTTTTATCCTGCCAGAACAAAGCAGAAAGAGAAAAAGATAAGTTATAGTTAAAGTCTTAAAAATGAATCAGCTACAAGTTTTGTTTTCTTGGGAGTACCATGCATTTAACAACAAAGTTATATGTTTTATCCTGCTTTTATTTCCTCCTGTAATTGATGTGGGTAGGCAGAGTGTAATGGAAATAAATCTGGCTACCAATTTACTACAGAAGAGGAAGAAGGACAGGAGAAGGAAAAAGAGTAATAAAAGGGAAGATGACCTTTCTTCCCAGGCACACCCAGTCTCCCAAAGGATCCAGGAAAAACCAGTATAATTACCAGGTTCTCTGCTAAATAGCACTGTTGTAAACTGTACTTAGAACTAGATTTGGCTTTGAAGCCTACTTCTCCCCAACGCAAAAAGACATTTCAGGAAATTAATGTAGGTGCTAAAGTAACATCATCCTGAACATCAAGAAACCGTACAGGTAAAGCCTCAATAAAAGACAGTGTTTTCAAAGAGCAGAATCAACCAAAAAATGGAATACTACAGGGAGCCAGACAGATGCAGATGCTGCTTTGTGGTTTGTGGCTCATACAACAACCTTTAATATCAGAACTACCAAAATCTGTCTATTATACGTACTCAAATACAGACTTTGGAAACATTTTTGATCTGTGGTATAGATTAGGCTAAGATGAAAGTAACATTTCTTCCAGAGTAAGGACATTTGTATTCAGAGGTCTCACAGTAAGAAGAGCAGAACATCTTCCTTCTGGGTTTTTCCAACTACAGCAGCAAAAGACCTTTTTTGTCCCACAAACTAAAAGCTTCTCCAGGAAATAAGAATTATTATTCTATTGAAAAATGTGGAAAAAACGTGTACGGGAAAAAACCGGAAACAGCACCATAAGCTTTGCAGTGCTTGGTAACCATATACTTCAGTTTTCAGAGGCCAGAAAAACATAAACATTATTTTTCATATTTCCCATAAGAAATCTCCTAAAACAACTTCTCTGCTTTGTAATAAATAAATAAAAAAAAAACTCAGTTAAAAGAAAAGAAAATAAACACCCAACCAATTCCACTGTCAGCCCACATTGAAAAAAGACATTAAAGCAAAAGTAAAACACAGAAGGGTGAACTCACTTTGCCAAGGTCACTCATATACCATGTGACTGTACTGAGATATCCAAATATATGGGTTTTTATAATGGTCTTGCCATCAGATCCCCCAAAGTAAATATAGCCAAACAACAGCAGGGTCTAAGAGAACATTTTTTACCACCGTGTTTCATGGTTTTGTTTGAGCCAACTAAATAGCACAACCAGATTATTCATTCCTCTTCGCCGTCCGGACATTTATATGGCAATGATTGCAAAGCAGGAATAAAAGGCTACCACTCTGATCTAGCATTTTAAGGTGACCATATGTCGGAGCCAGCGTTCACACCAGGGGACAGCAGTGTGAGGCAGGCCTAAAGCTTGAGGTCAAGGGCAAGCATTTCCAAAGCACATCACATACCCACATCATCAAGTCTTATTGTTATTTCTGATGAAGGACAATTCCAGTGTTATTACCCTCAGCTATAATTACTAATGAAGACAAAAACAGTGCATTCAAAAATCTGAAAGCATGCCAGTTCACAGCAGCCTAATGTAAGGCTCTATTTACAAAAGAAAACTCTTGAGGGAGCATTTCGTTTTCTTACTGCTTCACTGAACTGTAGATTAATGCTGCTCTCCAAAGCACCTTAAAGTCAATAAAAAGCATAAACATTTCAATGGCTTCCGTATTTATCTACCAGTGCTAAATCACATGAAGCCAAAATATAGTAGGTCGATACACAGTATTTGAGAGCGTAAGAGGTATAGGCCAGTGAGTGCGAGGCAAAAGACATTAAGTCCATCACACGGTTTGTGTCTCCCTAAAGCTATTTGAGAGTGCAATATATTCCAGGGCAATGGATTCAACTCCTCTGACAGCGAGCAGTAAGCTGCAATTATACAACATACAAATAAAGAGTTGAATTAGGAAAAAAAACTTCCCACGGTTTTTGGCAAGTGGATTTTCATGCAAAAACTACCCAGAAATATCTCATTATGGAATAGCAAAGGGAAATTACTAGCTGAAGAACTTAAGGTTAATAAATGGTGGGACAAAGAACTCCTTGGAGACGCATCAACAAGGCATAAGTCACCTAATTTTCTGGAATACAGATTAAAAAAGAAAAAATACACAAGTAACCATGGAAAGGATAATGAAAAACTGTGTCTACAGTGGCAAAAAGAACGGAACCTATGCTCCACCAGCACTATGGAGAAGCAGATAATTTAGATGCTTTTTTTAAATATTACACTCTAACCACTGGAGAAACTAAATCAGTACAGGTCCCAGTGTAGGGCAGATCCTTCCAGGGAGCAGAGGTCAAGCATGTCTCCCTTAATCTACAGACATTATAGAGCAATTTCATTGTTTGGCTCTTAAGTTGCATGGAAATGGAAGATACCACCATTTGTGTACCAGAGATGCTCACTACCATAGCTCCCACAGAGAAGTTATCTTTTAGGCACTGTTTCAGTTTTGTGCCAGTGATATTCTAAAGACTTTTCCACAACCAAAATTATCATCTCAGGAAAAGTAAGGCAGGTTGCTTGGCTTACCCGGGCTTGTACAGCAGAAGAAAAATACAGCATCCCAGGTCCCTCATTCCCAGTTGGCAAGTCACTGGTTCAAAATGATGTTAGATAGCTACAATATAGATTTGGTATTGTTGATATGATTGTCTGCAATGCCTTCTTTCATTTTCTTAAAAGCACAACAGATTTTTGCTTCCTGTGGTTAAGCTGATCCTGTGCAACCTGCTCTAGGTGACCCTGCTTAGGCAGGGGGGTTGGACTAGATGATCTCCAGAGGTCCCTTCCAACCCCAGTGATTCTGTGTGATTCTGTGATTGTATTTTATAGCAACGTGACACACCAGTGGCTACTTTCGGTACAGAGAACTGCTGAGTGAAGAAAAGTTTCTCTGCAAATGAATGAAAACAGATTTCCAAAGATCTTGGAAGTAAACTCACAATCGAAATTACCACCATGACAGTCTTTGCTCCACCTCCTGTCCTCTGTCCACATTTTCAACTCCCGTACCTTGGGGTCCCTGCATGTCCCAGCCCCAGACGTTCTCCTTCCTTGGCCCCTGCACATCCCCTAATCGCTGGCTGAACAAAGCCACCACTTCTGACACAGGAAAGCCCTAAAACAGCTGGAAGATGAAAGAATAAAAGGATGGCTATACCCTTATTATCGTATTTTTCCCTCAGCGCCTTGCCCTTTAGCTCTGCGGGAGCACCGAGATGTTTACCCTGCCTCTATGGCTATTGCTGGGTTACGTTTCTCAGGCCAACAGGCCAGATGAAATAAGTTGAGCTCCGATTGCTGTCTTCCCCTCACAGATGCTATTTTTAGATATTTTTTTTTTTCCTCTCTATCCAGCCAGCAACTTTCATGAAATCTGCAGGAATTTCTTATTCTGCTATTTGTTACCAACCTCCCATTAAGGGGAGTTGAAAATAGCCTCTGAATAAATTAAAAACAAAAAATATAAAAAAAAAAAAAACCATGGGCAAGTAGCGTGACCATCTAACTGCCTTTTTCTTTTTTTTAAAAAAAAAGAAGAAAAGACTAAGAGCACGTTATAAAAGACTGGAATTATCGCAGTGCACAGATTATCAAAAGGCAAGAAATCCAACTCCCAGAGCTCGCTCGCTCTCTATCTGAATGGTGTGGTCCAGTGAGTGCAAACTGACACGGCAGGGGAAAAAAAAAGCAAGAGCCGCAACAGACTGATCCATTTTTTGGAGCCTTATGGTTGTTAAGCATCATATGAAAAGAAGGTATTACATATATATTTAAATTTAACTATTATAAACTTGATATTTACTAAAGGGTTTAAAATATCATTGATATGGACACACGTTGGACAGGGTATCTTCATTAAACACAGATGTATTATAAGATACACAACGCACTTGCCCGCTACAAAAATCATGTTTTAAGATCTTCCACTTAATTATGGTTATGTGCAATTTTGTTGATCCTGCAAAGTAACAAACCCTCCTATCTAGTTTCCTATTGGTAAACATGGAACATAATGATACCTACACGCACAAAAACCTATATTAAAAGATCTGCCCCATATAAAGTCCCCTCCCTACTGTATCCTACGCCAGCACCAGCAAATACAGCGAATGCAGGTGTGTTTGTCCAGTTTGCCTGGAGCAAACTCAACAGTCAATATATCTCTGACAACCACCAAAAGCGAAGAGCTGTGCGCACAGACATCCCGCTCCTCTGCGGCGCTTCTCCGGTTATCACTACTGCAAGAGTTTCTCCGGTGGGAGCAGAACAACGCTGCAGCTGCGGCGAAGGCTCCCCCTGGGTTTCTGCAGCGGGCAAGACTAACATATGGTGAGACAGAAGGGAACGCACCCCTAACACCAAGATTAACTTTTGGTAGGGAAACCACAACAAAGGACATTAAAGGATGTGACCCTTCCTTCCCCAACCTGTGGGATTTTGGTTTTGTCACCGTGTGTCACACGAGTGGCCATTTCAGACTAATCACAATAGTTATTAGTTCTCCTCTCTCTAAAATAGAGCTGGGGAGGGCGCATCAAGTGTCTCGTCCCAGGCCAACATGGCCAGATCTCAGAGCAAGGTTTCAAATTCAAGGGTCACTGGCTCCTAGTCATGATAAGAACAATCTATTTTTATATAAACATTCATTTGCACAATAACAGTCCTGTTGCCTGCAGGGAGAAGCCCTCTAGACCGCTATTGTCAGACGAGTTAAAAATGTACCTGTGAGAATATCTCAGATACAGAGGCAGCATTGTTACGGGTTGAGTAATGCCATTAACCAGACTGTGAGAAAAGTTTGCTGTTAGAATAACAGCAACTGCTAGAAAGAGGTATTTAATAATTAACTCTGAAGAAAAACTATTCAGGAAAGGGATTTCCATCTGTGTGAAACCTGCCAGAGCTCCTAACACTTGGATTCTGCGGCTTTATTCGGGATTATATATATCAGCTCAAGAACCAGCTCGCCAAGTTACTATATTAAAATGCTGGAGAAGATCAAGCATTGCCTTTTCTAATTACAATAATATTAAAACAAAAATGCATTTCAGACAGAACTGAAGATGGGGGGGAACAATCCCAAGGCATCATGTATTTCCCACCTCTCCAGAGTTCTGCAGAAAAGGTCACGTAGAAGAAAATCTGAATTGAAGACCAACTCCAAGGGGCAATTTGCAATTTGATGAGTTCAATCTCCACTTCACACTCTTACTTTAAAGCTGGCAATAACCAGTATTGCCCCCCAAAGAAGAGATCCCACCCTCCCTCGCCCCCCAGACCCCTCCACTCTTGCCCCCAGACTGCTTTGATCTGCACTAACATGAACAGCAAAGCAGAACAAAGCACTGATCCAGGTTAAACACCAGCTTTTTTTGTTTTGGGAGGTTAATTTCAGCATCCATCACGTCTCTGAACTGGATCACTACGCAAATGTTTGCATAAGCAGCAGGAGGAAGATGGCAGAGGGCCAGCAGCAAACAGCCAGGGCATGAAAAGGGCAGAACCACTTTTTGCAAAGGCAGTATTAACGCTTGCCAGCATAAAGTGAATCTGAGACATCACCGCCTAAGTGACAGGGAAAAAATCTACATAAATGTGGCCACCTGATTAACTCCAATGAAAATCCCTTGATTATTAGTACCAAAATACCATAACTCTGAACAGGACCGCTTACTGATGCCCACCGATACAAAATTCATCCAGGTAAATGCAAAACCTAAAAGAATACATCTACAAGAATTAAAACAGCACATGCACAAGGAGAGCTAACGAAGCCCACAGCAAAATCTGAAGGGAGACATGAAGCTGTGCTGGTCAGGCTCCAGTCCTGGGGGCCTTCTGCAAAAGGGCCAGCAGAGTCTCCAATGCTATCTTTATTCTGCTAGGGAAAAAAGAGTGGCCAGGCAGCAAAATGTTCCCTTGGCATGTCCCCAGGCGTGCTCCCTTGGTCAGCGCCAGGCAATGCCCCTGGTGAGATGCTACCAGGCTCGGTGCTCTCCGATCTCTGCAGGCTTTCATGCTACTGAAATGACTCCCTGCTGCACTGCAATGCTACTGCAGGCACTGACTTCGAAAGGCCAAATCACAAAAAAAAAAAAAAAAAAAAAAATACAACCCAACACTTTCTTGGGGCTGAGGAGCCCAGAAGATATCTGAGAGTCAGCAAGGTCCACTCCAAGCCACATGGTGTCAGGTCCAGGGAACATCTCCTGGCCTGATTTTATTTAGAAGTATAGATGTAGGTTTGGAGATTGAAAAATAAAAGAACGATGACATGTATGAAGGCTGTAAAGAAGTTAATCTGTTATCCTGCAGTTCCCTTGCTCTCCCTCTGTAAAATGGGGCAATTGATTTTTGAGTCTTACCTAAAGCACTTGCATTCTGTGGAAGAAAATGCTAGAAAACCAAATCACTTGCACATGATTCAAAAAAATCCCCTGCATGGTGATTACCTAAACAAATTTAATCATACAATATTTTGCTGTTCACAACCCCCACAATTATGGTTTTATTCCCTATACACCAGTCCTTCACTTAAATTCACTTGGGTTACACTGCCTGGTAATGCATTTTTGATCTCTCTGTTAAATAACTGAAACACCCAAATAAATATTTTAGAAGATGTGTGCTGAGGCGTAAGTATTAACGTACCAGAATGCCAAGCAAAATTCCTCCTTTACTTTTCTCTGAAGCTGTTGCTTCTCAGTGCAGCACCTCTTACTTCAAAACTTAAATATTGATTTGAAATCAGTATTGAAAAATCAATGGTCATATCCATTTCTTCCCACCGCCACAACCAGAAGATTCTTCTTACTGCCCTGTTTAAGGGCAGATTTATGCAGGCCTTGATTTCTTTGCTACGTGATCTGCACAGGTGACAAATTGTCTTGCAACAGGACTCAAGTGACACTTTTTACCCCCCTTTTCTTTTTTTTAAGGAAAAAAAAAGGAAGACTGTCAAGTGAAGTAATTGTTAAACCCGCACCTTAGTTCTGAGGCAGCTTGTTATCCCTTGTTCATGTATATTTGCACAGCACAGACTTGCCAAGAAGAAGCTAAGCCCCATTAACTTCTGGTATTTAGAGTCTTAAATACCAACATCATATGATTGAAGTGGGTCTTAAGATCAGACTGTAAGAATGTAATTTTTTTTTTTTTTTTAAACAGATGTACTTTACCATTAGCACTCCTGTGCACATACAAAATCTACACATGCAACCTATTTCTGCAAATACAGGGTAGTTTTCTAAAAGTTTCTTTGTTTTTCAAGTAGCTTGGGATGCTAAAATTCTCCTTTGTCTTCTGTCTGTTCTACTTAGTATTTATTTTCCTTGTTAACTATTCAGCCGGTCACAGTATCTTCACGGAAAAGCTGAAGTTCAGACAGGTGCAAAGAGATATTTTGGGGAAGGACAGATACAAAGACGACAGGAGACAAGTAACTTACTGTACTGAATGAGCAAGGCGGAAGATAGGCAGAGAAGCAGATGTAGAAAAAGCTTAAAAACATTTGAAGTATAAGTTCAACACAAGAAAACAGAAAAACATTTGAAGTAGGAGTTTGACATGAGAAAAAAAAAGTGCTAGAAGAAAGCGGAACAAGGTGTAAAGATTTAGCTCAGGGTGGCACAGTCAGGTGGGTTAAAATGGTTAAAAATCTTTAAAAAAAAAAAAACAAACAAAACCTCAAACATATTACTAGGGGAAACACAGCAAGTATTTATAAATGTTAACCACAGTGAAGTTTACAGTAAAGGCCAACTCCCACAGGCAATATAGTATCTTAAGTGCCTTCTTTTAAGCACCTGCAAGGTTTCCAGTGCAATTCTGTCTGCCCTTTATTTAAAGGTCATTCTTCCAGACAAGGAATTACGGCCAGCCCTGGGAGCCCCAGGCTGGTAGCTTCTAGGCTCTGTTCATTTCTATAGTTGTTTTTAATACGGCCTCTAGCTTTGTACATTTATTAGAACTTCCATTTTCCAATAGCTAGACTAACAAACAACCGTAATAATAAGTCATTCTTTAAATATTGCTTGCAATGGATATAATAGTTTACCTAGGACAAAATTGTAATCCACTTTGAAGCATTAAATAAGAGACTGGATCCCACAGCAATTGCATACATTTACTTGTAAAAACAACTTTCAATTTGAAAATTTTTCTGTTCGGGATATATTAATCCAAAATTCTAAAACACTTTAAACAGATGGTAAGGAAAAGAAGCTAAGGAAGTAGCAACTCAATAATTAATTCAAATATGAAAAAAAACAACAAAACTTTTAAAGAAAACACACCAAGCATATTATCCTGGATACCAAAGTTCACCAGATCCCGAATCTGAGATGTGTCTTCTTGGACTCATAAATTCAAATAAATACCCCTTTTTAAGCAAGTAGGGTTGGATCTGTCATATAATCTTTATACTGTTGATCTTGCTAGGAGCAAAAAATACACAGAGTAACCTTCTGAGATCCTTTTAAAGAAATTTCGTATCTTGCATAGGGAATCAATCAGGTATGTAATCCCACTGCAATCAATGGAATTACTTTAGGAATAACTCCAACAAAACTTGACCCCTGCATGTTGTATTCATGAGCAAAACAGCCAGGGTAAGCTATGAAAAGCCAACGCAAAACATTGAAGTTTATCCAGTTCTGGATCCAATAAGGCATTTCTTCATAATATGACAGCTTTTCAGTTATCAAATCAGGAAAATATGCTACAGATTCAGCTGTTACACTGACTCTGTCCCCAGTCCAAAGTACAACTTATAGATATTTACTGTCATGATGCGTATAGTAACTGGAGATTTCAAAGTTGCAAACTTCAGCAAAAATGCAAAAAAAAAAAAAATCCCTTTCAGTTATCTAAAACAAGAACGATACAATGTGAGTAACTAGTTATGAATTGTTTTCTGAGTGATGTGGAAGTATTACATCACTTCAATTTTAAAAAGTCATTATCTCTTTTTAAAACATGGATAAACTTCTGTTTTGGTTTCCCCAGAAATTTGCCTTACAAAACAGAAGCATGTAGGGCAAGCAATTTTATCTTCTAGCCTTTCTGTTTCCAGCCTCTGCTTGCACTCGACTATGTAAATATCAAAAAGATTATAATAAGTTGGAAGGGAAAGGACATAAGAGAATTTAAAAAGATTTACAACAAATTTGAAAAAATTTCAAAGCTCGTTGAACATATTTACCTCAGGTTCATCTCCCTGGCAGACAAAGCAGCTTAGTTGCTTGTTAATTTGCATTTTATGCTTATCAACTTTTTTCCTCTTTATCCATAAGGAAAGCATTTTTGTGATAATTCAAATACAAACTTAATTAAATGTTAACAGATAAGCACTGTTGTTGTCTTTTTATGCAGACTAAATCAGATCCTGACAGCAGGTAAAGCAGATTCCCTCTTCTCCTTACATATGGGCTAGCAATTCAGAGTTTACTATAAAGTTTAACCTGAATTTTCTTCAGATGCAAGCCTGATGGGGGCTACTATGTTATTTTAATTTATTTGCTGTGTTGCCAAAAACAGCCTCATTGTTTGCATTATTTTAATCAAAGAAAAAAATACGTCAGTTAAAAAAGCAAAGCTTCAAAGAGATGCTCTATTTTTCTTATGATAAGTTATCTTTGTCCAAGAGCTGGTTGAAAAAAAAAAATTCAATTACCCTTTCTTGTTGTGTGTGTTGGGTTTTTTTTCCTTGTTTAGTTTCAAAAATTCATTTTCATTTCAACTCAGTGGGAAACACCCCTTGAAGTCTGTAGGGGACACTGGGTGCCCAATGTCTTCAGCAGCCTGCTAGGTGGGATTTGGGGACACAGATCTGAGACTCTCCAGGTCTGCGAATCTGGGCAGTCCCCTACCAAAGTGCTCCATAGCTGGAGATTTCCAAGTTACGCCACTCCAGTGTAGTGCTCTATGGAAGACATCCTTTGTTCCAAAGCCCAAAGAAATCAAGTTTTGAAATACTGAAATCCTCCACAAAATAGAAATCTTTTTCTCTATGTAGATCTGCTTAACTAGAGCAGTTTGCAAGCTGTCAAATGCAGAGACCAGTTTCATTGATCAGCTTCATTTGTAGTCAGGTTTCATTTGAATGACTAATATGAGGGTCCAGAAAACTCAGATCAGGAGCAATTGTACAAACATAAGTCAAGTCGTGACCATTATTTTTCCACCAGCATCAGTAAGTATATTGGCAATACACAAGACAATATATTAGGCGAATAAATGTCTAGTTCAGTTGCTGCCTTAACTACTGAACAGCTGAGCAGGAACAAGCCCTGGCCTCAGTTAGGAACACTAAACCAACCTGCGTAGAGAGGAGGGAAGAAAGGCAGAAGGAACTACCTGGCCTTCAGATTAATTTATTTTCTTAAGCAAGAGGGAGGCAACAGACAAATGGTGACCCAGAAAGGATGCACACACTGTAGAAGAACTAGGGCAGGTGACCAGCCCTTGGTTTAGCCAAACTCCAGCATAAGCAAAGCCATGTGCCGTGTCCTCGCTATGTCTGCACCCATCTGTGTATGTCTGCAGCAAATATCCCTGCTTCCCAGTGACAGATGGTCTCCGGGCTTCTCTTATCCTAATTGCAGAAAAACGTACCTGATTTTTTTCAGAGGAAATTTTGAAAAAGGAAGTCTGCTGATCTTATCTGCATCTTGCCTGCTTATTTTCCAACCCAAGGTAAGCATATCTTGGGCTTTAACTTATACTCCAGCCTGTGCAAGCAAGGCTGTGCTCATGGCGCAATTAAGGACGTTCTTTACGATTGTGCACGTGAACAATGATGGTGCTGGCGGACTGGGGAAAAATATCTGCAGGCTCAAAAAGGTTAAGTGATCTGTCAAGATGACCCAGGCAGCACAGTGATACTGTAGAAGAACCAAGAAATAAATTATTCTCTTGACATTTGAGATTTTGATTCAACTCATTGTAAAGACAAGATAATAATTTTTACCAAATTATATCTAGCCAAAATTTAGGCAATCAAGACACAACGAAACTGATGAAAGAACCAGTTTTCCTCAGTGACTACCAACACTTAATTATTACCTTCAGTAAACAGCTTGAGAAATAAAAGATCACTTCTTAAGCAAGAAGAAAACAGAATGAGATATATGTTTATGACTATTATGCAGAAGCAGGGAAACAAAAAAATTTAAAGAATACTAGTGTTTAAAAATACAGAAAGATTCATAACAAACTCTTCAAGATTTCGTTACTTAAATGCCAGCTGTAGTTTGGAATTTAATGTTAAAAATAAATAGCATACTAAATCACCCTGGGATAACTGCTTACAGTACTTTTAATTAAGAGACAGAGTTTAGAGTACCAACAGTGCGGTTCTACTGTTTTTCTGAAGTATCCCTCTCTCAATCCAGAATAAAGACAAATATCAGTTTCCACGAACACAATGATGTGGATTCTTTGTTGTGCCTTAGAGTCACAGAATTGGCAAGTCATTTGGGTCAGAGGGGTCTCCAGAGGTCTTTAGTTCAACCTCCTGCTCAGAGCAGGTCCAGCGATGAGATCCTGGTCTGTCTTGAAAACCTCCAGGGCAGAGACTACATAACCTCTGAGCAACCTCTGCCCAACTGTCCCCATGGGGAAAAAGATTTTCCTCATAGCCAGTATGAACTTCTCTTGTTTCAACTTATGACTGTTATCTCTCATCCTTCTGCCATGCACACGTGCAGCTCACTGCCCGCCTGGACACCCCAGTCCCTCTCCTCTGAGCAGCTCCCCTGCCAGCCAGTCCCCACCTGCACTGCTGCAGGGGCTCTGCCTTCATAGGTGCAGGACTTAGTATTTGTCCTTGTTGAACTTCACATAGCTCCTGTCAGCCCATTTCTCCAGCCTGGCTTGGTCCTGAGGGATGGCAGCCCTGCTCCCCCAGTTTAATGCCATCCACAAACTTGACGAAAGCACGCTCCATCGCCTCCTCCAGGTCAGAGATAGAGAGAAGGTCATTTTGCTCCAGTACTGATGTATGTAACAAAGCCACGACCAAACCACTTACAAACACTTGACCCTACGAAGAAGGACAAGGCCAGGACTAAGTTCAGAAAGAACACTGACAACCACTCTGGATGTATGGGCAGCTTGGTCTTACTGAGGCCAACAGCACTTGTATCTGTATTTTGTCTTTAAATAGAACTGTAAGGGTTAAGACAAAACCAAAAGATTAACTTACAACTACAGCTTAGTTCTGTAACCCCGAAACTTCTTAAAAGTTGGCGTATAAGTAAACATGCATTTTGCAATCAACATGGTCTCACGTATTTACACACTGCAAAATATACTCATATGTATAAAGTTTTTTCAACCATACAAATGCATGGTGGCTCTTAAATCTACCATCAATAATATATTGCTTTCTGGTGCTTTTCAAGGGGACATCACATTTTAAATTATCGTTGACTGAATCTATAGTTTTATCTATGAAGAGTCCAATCTATAGTTTACAACAGATTCAGGTAAATTTCAGCATCACCAAAAGTTCTGGATCTGTTTATATCACTTGCAGTGATTTCTTTACAAAGTGTAATTTCTACCTGTTTAGGTAGGTCTCTAATTCAGTCACAGGTAATCTAAGTCCTAAAATGAGGCTGTTGGAGAATCAGAAATACTTTAAACAGATTTATTTCTAATTGACTAGATTTCATGTTGATTGTACTCCTGTAAGACCTGATTAAGTGAATTCATTACCATTTATAATTTTATGACGCCATACTTTGGCGATTCCAGCCATAGAAATTATCACAGTCTAATCAGGATATGCAAACTGAATATAAAAGCACTTTAAAAAAAAAAAACTTGATTGAATCATGATATAAAATATTCCTAATAAAAAAATGCATTTCTCGAACTCCAGACATACTACTATCAGTTTCTGCCATTAGAAAAGTATTTAGTAAAAGTTCTTCCTAAATGCTCCATAGGTATGGAGCAGCTACTGATAAGAGGATTTCACAGTCAGAAACCTTTGTGACGGCCACCCACACGGGACTGTGTTTCTCTAGGAATCAAGAGCAGTGATACCATGCCTGAACGGACCCTTAGTTTTACAGAAAACTGGGGACTGGGGTGAGACGCACCCTTCGCTTTGCTTAACTTCTTTCTATTTTGCTGCTTAAATATTTCCACATCTATTGGCTAATCTGAACAATTTCTATGCAAAGCTCATTTCCTAGCACTGCTGTTGATGCTGTCAGAGCTACCTATCCCTGCACCTCGTTGTAAGAGAAGAGCAACATCTAGGCAGCTCTGCTTACCATGTAATGCAGCTGTGCAGGGAAGGAAATAATTAAGCCCATCATGTGAACCAAATCCTTTAGGACATACACATTAATGAGATTTACTGAACCCACTCTCTGCTTTGCTGCTTGCAGGAACAAAGGAGGCAGAGACAGAGTGAGAAAAGCCCTCCTATTCATTCAGCATTAATATAAAACTAGAAATATATTTTGTTCATTTCACACTTTTAAAGGAAAGAAGCATTAAAAAGCGATTTGCCATTAGGGTTTATGTCTGCTTCACGTTCTCCCATGGATTTTATTTAGTCTGCTTCACAGTTGGGTTTTGGGTTTTAAACTTGCCATCACTAGCTGCCTCACCTCAAAAGTTTTCCCCAGGCCTTAATAAATCTAAACTTCTCTCCTCCACATGGGTTTTCAGCCACACATGGAGAGTGACCATCTCTGCCTCTCTTGTGGTACTGGATGCATTTCAGAGTTTAAATTTCTCACTTTCATTTTTACTTCATAATTTTGACAACTTCTCCTGTCTCTTCCTTAGGTCAGAGAGACACCAGCTCCTCCCCAGGTTTTTGTACAAGATTTTGGATTGCCTCCTGACTTTCCACCCAACAGAGAGGTCACCAGGGGCTGCTCTCTCCCACTGCAAACCTGCCGCTATCAAAACGCCTGCCGGCTGCATTTCCTACCATTTATAGCTTGCCTTTCCTTGGCATGCAGGGCTGGCCCCGCACCTACACGAGGCACGCTAGGCACCAGAGCTCCACCACCGTTGCCTTGGCAGAAGGACTGGGCAAGGCAGGATGGCCCAAAGACCATCTCTTCTTGCAGCAGCACCTAGGCTGATGACTTGGCTGCCCAGCTCCAGGCAGGCACCCAGGGCGCAGGGCTGGATCCCCCACCTTCTAGCCTGAGGAAGACTCGTTAGATCATAGCAAGTCAGAAAGACTACATATAAAATAATGTTTTGCTATATTAAAAAGAACCAAATATATACATATATATAATTATAATATTTTGTATATTGTAATAAACGCTGTTAAGTATGTATAGCTATGAAAAAACAAAACAAAACAAAAAACCCCTAACCTAAAGACTCAAAACCAGAGACTGAGATGTGCAACAAAGACCTATAATAATATTTTTAAGAAATCCACAGAACGGGGCTGAAAGTTCCATTTCACTAACTACTCCAAGCACGTAAAGCGCAGAGGAGTGTTTACAGCCTGTATCAAACATCACTGTCACTGCTGGCTCTCGCTATGGAACTGCACAGCGTGCTCAGTCATGAATGTCTGCTTTTCACATCTGCAGTGACTGTGACTGCTAGGAATGTAAATGGGAAAGAATGACATTAAAAAAAAAAAAAAAAAAAAAAAAAAAAAAAAAAAAAAAAACAGAAAACCACCAAGACTGAAAAGGTAAGCAAAGGCCTTACACAATCACATCTATATTTCAAACTGTATTTCAGTGTTTATACATCATCAAAGCTAGTTATGAGCAACTGTTGTTCCTTATGCTTCAGACTTACTTGAAAGGTAGTTCAGCCGTACACTGATGAGGTCTTTGTTTCCCACACACAGTTTAGTAGCACTGAGCAAATAATTTAAAAATTGAGTGACTTAAGTTTATTTTCCTGTTCTTAGAATTATTTCACATATTTCCTCTCACAAACCACGATTTCTCACTTCTGTATCCAATTCAAATATATATATAGATATATAGATATAGATATCTCCCTTATCAGGGAGTGACAGCGTGGGCTCTGATGGATGATTTTGGTCATATCATAGACCAAAGGCCAGCTTGACTCTTCAAAAGCTAACCACAACTGCAAACTCACTGACACATTTCAGCCAACAAAACATAATTATTCACGCCAACTCAACACACTGTCAAATACAATACTTAAAATCCAGATTTGCACACCTGTTTCTGTACCATTACCTTTCTCTTCTGATTGGCAAAAGTATTTATCTTTGACAGTGGCACTACCACAGAAGCAGTCAACTGTTAAATGCCTGATCAGCCAGAAATTTTTGGTTGTACTGGCCTTTCAGGTACACATCTTTTTTTGATCCTTCTCTCCTTTTTCCATTTCTACAGGCTACTGCTCCAATTTATACTACTTTGTATCACCACACACTTTACAGCAATCCCTTTCACACTTTTTACGTAAGTTTTGTAGTTTCACTCTCCTTCCACTGCTCATCCAAAGATACTGTTGGGACTCACCATCTTATCTTCGGTCTGTGTTCGTAATGTGCATTAGCACAGACACCTGCAGCAGCCTATGCAAGAAAAGGCACCTTCAGCTTCTCTTATCACAGAGAAAGTGAGTTTTTTAGTTTTCAGATCATAAGGAAGTATCACACTTTACCAAAGGAAACCTGATTTCAGATCACTGTCCTTTTTGTTCTAGTTTTCTGATTTCTGACTTTCAAGTTTCTATTTATTTTGTAATTATTAGACTGGAAGCAAACAAAATAATTCTAGTTTAAGAAATTGTTTTGCATAAAAAGTTATAAGTTGTCTCCAGAGCACTACAAAAACTTTTTAAATGGTTTTAAAAGAATCACAGAAAAGTTGAGATTAAAAAAATTTTTTAAAAATGTAGACACTAGAATAGAAGCCTTTTTGCATAGAGAACACTACAAATATAGCATTCAGATACAGTAAAAAAAAAAAAAAATACAAGGAACATGTTTGTTCTGTATCACAGGAGGCTCTACACTGACTCACTATTCCAGCAGTTCTCACTTAATTTAGGACAAGGGCATTACAGTACAAAACCCCAGAAATTCTTTATCCGCATCTAACATCATCTGCAAACTTACAGAGAACTCATTAATAAATTGCTCCCACAAAAAAAAAATAGGGTTTTTACATGTCTATCTGCTAGTTCATACGTCAAGTATATTCGGTAGGAGGAGGAAGAGAGCTGTTACACATGAGGATAAAAGTTAACAAGATCTGCCAAGCATCTTTACTACAGACTACGGTTAAGCTGCAAATTCCTCTGCTCTGAGATCATTCTTGTAATCCACCCAACACTGTAAAGCAGGATGAGGAACATTTTCCTTGTTGGGGATCAAGCAGGTTTTTCAAGCATTTTTGACCACCTCTTTATTGAAATACACCTTAGCAGAACCCAGCAAGACACAGTTGAAGTCCTGGACTGCAATTGTAGGTTGCCCACCGGACCTGAGTAATTTAAATGATTTCTCTACAAAATTAGTTTGGCACACTTACCTGTCAATATACAGGTGACAGCAACGGTGTCAAGATAATCATCAAAATCTAGTGCTCTCTCATCTCAGATTCCTGCAAAAAAAATACATAAAGACATAAAGATTATTGACATGTGGAGAAAGAAATTCAGTGACCTAATGGCCACCCTATTTAAAATCTATAAAGCAGAAATGCTCATGACATGAAGGGGATTTTGATACGTCAGTCTGCAAGAGAAAAAGGAAGTTTATCACATTGCAAATTTTAAACATATTCATCATGCTGTAACATAAATATTATGCATAGCTTTGCAAGGGCAGAGCCTGATGTAATTTCACTCACTTCAGAGTGCTTCTAGCAGCATTAAGTCACTACTAAGAAAAAAATAGGCTCCTTTGGTTATCAAGGAAGACAATTTCAGGCCAGATCTGACAGAAGGTGAAAGATGCTGCTCTGTCGTTTCCCACGGACATCTTCCTTGATTTAAGTCTTGCCAAAGCAATGAGCGTCCCGGGCACGTGCATTTGCTGAACAACCCAAATCTGAGCAGTAAGATGCTTGTTTTTTCCCCACGTCCACCTGAGATCCAGAAATTAGGGTCTGCTGTTTCCAATGCCCCAAAGAGATTCCCCAAATGGGCAGACATGTCCTGAGCATCACAGTCCAGCCCCTGGCACAGTAAGGGATAGCCTGTAGCTAGCCAACTGACAAGCTCTGAAGTGTGTATGACTAGGTTCAAATTCCATTGCCTTCACTGATGGATAGAAGTTCACGCTGAAGGAAGTCTTGCCTGTCACATATTTCTTCCTTTTACAGGTATAAATGGAAGGGAGAATCCAGAGATTTCCATTGAGAAAGCAAGTTTGACAGACTTTTTTTACTTTCTGGTGTACAGGACTCCATCAAAAAATAATACTAGATTATGTTACATCTGTTACTTCTAACCACATTAAGGCACTCTCTATTGGACACAAGAGAAGCGTAAACCAGTCACGCAGCTCCAGAAAATATACAGAACATGACCATAAGTGAAATTGGAATTACTCAAGGATAATTCTGTGAACATCATTGGCACCGCACCATTTACTCCAATATAAATAAAAACTGAATTCACCTCAAATTCAACCCTCCTTATTCTATGCTTTATTATACCCTTCCTGCTGTGCACATTCAAGTAACAGTTAATGCTAATATGTACACATATACTCAAACATTTAAATATACTTTCAGTGTATTTAAGCTCATTCTTTATTTTAAATAGACTTTGACATGTTTTACTAAAAATAAACCTATCCAAAAAGTTTTGAGTAGGAAGAAAATACTTACAAATATGTCTCCAGCACCTGCATAATTCTGCACAACTATCTTTCAGCAACAACAAAAAAAGCTATTTAAGGACATTTCCCACACTGAACTACTGTATTTTGTACCACATAGAAGTGAGCTGTGTTTGAGATCAAACCTGGTAGGTTTTGCATTTTTAGAGCAGGAGATACAAATATGACCTCCACAATCGTGAATGTCACAGGAAAGGTAGGTAAGGGAAGATTATCAGCTGCTTCCCACAAGGCAAAAACCAGAATCCATACAAGGAAAGAAGTCAGCAGATTAAAAGCAAAGCAAAATCAACTAACCTAACAGGTTTCTTAATCTCTGAGAGATGGGATAAACTGCTTCCACTTTTCACGGAACCATAGAATGGTTTAGGTTGGAAGGGACCTTAAAGATCCATGGGCAGGGACACCTCCCACTTGACCAGGTTGCTCAAACCCTCATCCAACCTGGCCTTCAACACCTCCAGGGACCATCTCTTTTCCATGCACCAGCTTTCAGTTTCTAAATGGATCCAGAGACGGAGGAGGAACAATTACCTGGGACTGGAAATACCCATCACAGATGAAACTTTCCAAAATTGCTCTCAAAGACCGACACATCTGCTCAACATATTCCAAAAACAAGCTCTGTTGGTTTTAAGAAAGATGTATAACTTGGTCAGTTTTGGATAGATACCACTAAGATCTACTAAAGGTATATCCGCAGAAATAGCCTGAACCTTAAGCAAATGTTTTGGGACTTTGTTGGTAAACAAGACAAATAACAAAAGCAATATAAATGTTAAGAATTCAGCTACTAAATACCCCACAAAAATAAAGACCATAGAAACTCATTGCAGAGATTTTTTGCACTTCATTGTGGAAGAGAGGAGAATGCCAGCAGTTTGTTCTGTTTGGAGGCCAAATTCTTTCATCTACAAAAATCACCCAGCAGCATGACTCAATTTTGTATTTTGGATGTTAACTTATTTTTCACAGTACTCTCCCGAGCTAACCCTAAGGATAAGAAAATCAATGTGAAAAACAGTGGTTTGCCAAGAGCTGGGAAAAGCTCTTTAAATGACAGTATTTGTATACTACAAATTCATATAAAACAAACTAAACGGTGCCAATACTGTCTTCTTAATGAGGCTGGGTGAGGTTACACAGTGGAGAAAGACACCATCGTTGGAAAAGTGAGCAACTGGCCTCTCTTCTGTTTCTGCAAAAGGATTCTCCTAACACCCACATGCAGATAAAAATTACTGAGTCCCCCCCAGATCCTGTTTTTTCCTCTCTTCAAGCACAGGATCAATACAGCAGAAGCTCCTCTTCAACTCAGAGCCTCCAACACATCCCTAAATAAATCTCTGTGCCGTGAAATCCCAAGGTACTCGCACATCCCTAGCACTTCCTACTGCAACAGGTTTCCTCTTCCAGACGTTGCTTTCATGTGTGGCTGGGCAAGGGAGCATGGCCATGCACCGGCTCATGCCTCAGGTGACACACCAAACACGATAGACGACATGCCTTCCCCTCCGTGGGAGCTCTAGCATGGGTCTGGCCTATTCCTAATCACCCATTTTTAACAGGTTTGTAGGAACATAAAACCTTCAGAAATTCCTGTTCCTTTAAAAAATTTAGCTGATGTTGAGCAATCAATTCAAAAGCCATTGGAAAGCAGAAGGACAGGGATAAGGAGGGGAGGAAAGACTGACAGCATGGTCACATAAGCTACTTTCTTTATCAAATCAATCTAAAAACCGCCAAACCATTAACTCCAAGCCAAAACAGAGATGAACGGTGCAGTTAGTTAATTCCACGTGACTCAGTGCTGTACAGTGAAGAGATCTGACATTTTTGCAGAGTGCAATGTAGCAATAGTAGCTTGGTTCAGGGAGCAGTATAGCTGCAGCCATGCAGTATTTATAGTTCTCTCTCCTCAGCTTCTTAACGCTGCTCCTTTCCCCCCCGGCGAATTAGCCGGGACGCTGCCTCCCAAACGCAGTGCGCTGCAGCTGCTTCTGCTGCTGGAGGAAAGCCTTCTTCGCTGTACCAGCCTGCTGCAGAACAAACATTCCCAAAAAGGACACAGGTCAAATCTCTCCCCTCCAGATTTGGCAAGTTTCAAAATTAGAAATGTTCCAATATTTGCATGAATTGTAATGAGTGGAATGAAAATGTCAAAATTTTTGCATTCCTTTTTTTCCATGGTAATATGTGCGTTTAATGAATCTTGTATACAGGAAGATAACCTTGTTCGTGGGCATTTCTCTATGCTTAGGTGCACACCCAGGAAAGTAAAAGTTATTAACTAATAAGAGCAAAACTCAAGTAAATTCAACTACTGCATAGATAAGGCATGTCTATAAGCTCCTCAGCAGACAAACATGCATTTATTCTGCCCATATTCTGACTCACACAAACACAAGTCAACAAAAATCATACAACCATATCGGCAAACTCGAGTGAATATTTCTGTGTAACTTCTTAACACTATTTCAATGCCAGCACAGCCCCAGTTTCTGCTTCTGAACTGGCTCCCAGCTGACCAGCCAGCTTATCTGCACAGATGTCTACACAGCCACAGAGAAATAGTCATCTCTGGAAATTTATAAGGATGGCACAGAGAATGGATATACTGAAACATTCAAAAATGAAGTATTTGGGAGCATGCAGCTAAGGGATCAGCATGTTGTAATTAATACAATTTAAAACAATATATTTCATTAATTTATCCCTAACTTCCTGAAACACAAACAGCCCTTACAATCGTAACGCTATCATAGCATCCTAAGTGTTTTCTATATTTTTGTGTACAAAAAAAAAAGTCATCAACCTTGAAGACCCTCTTATTTGCACATAAGCTCACATTACTAGCAGCTTCTGAAACCAAAGATAATTTATACGTGATGTCTACAGAACGTGAATACTAGAAGAGTTCCCGTGACTATAGAACACACGACTCAGTTTAGTAAAAAACTGCTAAAGCAGTTCAGTTACGCTCCATGAAAGTACTAACTGCTGCTGTAACAGTACACTCGTATAATTTATAGAGAGCTGAAGGCACTTTGCACTGTAAGGCTCCAGGCAGTCCATTAGTTTAGTAATACTCAGAGACTCCCAGACGTCTTTAATACTAATAGACCCCAAACACACACACTGAATTCTGCACTTTTTTCCCATGTTATATTGAGAGATCAAATACCGAGGTAAGTACCACGACCAAGGCTTGCGTCTCTGGCACATATGTACACGATGGATTCAAATGCTGCTTGAGAGAGACTTAGTAAGCAAACCTGATTTGATTCCAGCTCAACAAAGAACACAGCAACAAGCTGAAAAATGAATTTAGCAAGGGAAGAGCTAGCTGAGATTGAGAGACTACTATCATCTCATTCTGCCATTATATAAAGCCAGAGCAAACAAAGAAAGTCTGTTCACAAGGTTGAAATGTGAACAGAATCAGGAAAACAGTTCGCAGAAGTGGAATAGTTATTGTATTCATCAGAAGAGACCATATTTGGGCATATATTTAAAATTCAGAACAGAAAGAACTCCATATGGACCTTTTTAGAACTAAATATTAAGTCTACAGCTGCTTGAACACTTACTGAAATGAATTCACATATTTGTGACTCTCTTGGTTTTTTGCTATGCTCGACTACTCTAATCTTTTTTCCTCAGCAGTCTAAACATAACAGCTTAAATGCTTGTATATTGTGTGGTAGCAGAGAATGGTCTTCAAAAATGCCAGATGCTTTGCAGCTTCAGATTATTCACTACTTATGGCAGTAAGTTCATTCTAGCAGCAAAAACCCCAAAATTTAATTCCTGTCCAAATACAGACAATATAAATATGTAGTGTTAATTTCATATACACTAAAGACACAGAGAACCTCCACAGTGCCACACATTGTCTCTTCAAAGATCCATAACAGACACGGGAAAAAGGCAGCATCAAGAATTTGGGCAACAGAACATGCTAAAATGAGACAAGCTAGCACAAAACCAGAGGTGTTCTATGTAAGTGCAAAGCAGACGTACAAAAGAGACCCCTCAGGCAATAGGCAGCTTCTTCCAATTCCCTGGACATAAAGGAAGAAGGAAGACAAGATGCAAAGTCATGAGCAGGACATTAACCCACCTGTCTGAGCTGTGCTCAGGGTCATCTCACTGGCCAGTTCAGCAGACCCAGATCGTTTCCATGACAGGCTCTGCCTGGACCGTGCAGCAGCAGAGGACTAAACAAGGGCTATTTTCCCTTTTCCTAGAGTTTTGCGCAATGTTCATGACCCCACTTGGACCTGTGTTACAGCTGACTTGACTTTACTGGCCCTTATTAAACCTGTTTCCAAAATACTCAGCAAATTAAATAGTTGTTATACCTCACTTAGTGGTTTTGACCTGCATGCAAACTGCAGATCTCTTAACACCTTGGGCATGCATAATGCAGAAGGAATAGCGCGTGGGTGAATTTAAGAGTATATGCAAATCCCTTGCTGAAACTCAATGACACACTTTGTCTTTGCTCTGTGGCCACACAGGCTGCACACCACTGGCCGGAAGATTACGACCACTTGCATTTGGAAGTCAAAAGGAGTGTGTCATGCTATAGCACGAGCATATGAAGCAAAACCTTCTTGTGACAGCAAGAGCCAGGAATCTACATATTTGATGTATGAA
The DNA here is from genome assembly GCA_008921705.1 of Burhinus oedicnemus. NCBI lineage: Eukaryota > Metazoa > Chordata > Aves > Charadriiformes > Burhinidae > Burhinus > Burhinus oedicnemus. Next base: position 1,267,839 of record VFFE01008092.1, read on the forward strand.
GCTTGATCAGCCTGAATAAATGTGGAGTATTGTAACCCATTAGTAAACTCCGAAGTAAATGTGTTGATACAAATACAAATCTGTCAAGACCTGAGAAATTTCAAACTTCAGCATCTCAAAATAAGCTGAATGTAACTAGCTGATCCGATTTAGGAGAAGTCAGATCTGTCATAGAAACATTCCCCACTTTTAAGTGGAAAACAAATAGTCGGGGGGTTAAATAGGACAAGCACAATAACTGGCAAAAATCCTTCCCAAATTCAAAATGCTACTGGGCAGTACTGCTGCCCAAGTACTGCTGCCCAAACAGTCTTGCAGAACTTCTAATCCAACGTGTCATTGTGCTGCTTTACACGAGAGATTTCCCAGACACAGGACCTATAGTAGGAACCCTTCGGGCAACAGCTTTCTAGATTTCCCTCCTCCTCACACAATGTGGGACAGCCACAAATTCAGAGCATACCACTCATGGTTGCTGGCTTCTCTAACAGATTACTTAGTGTAGCATAACCTTCATTAATAAGGTCCCTTTAGGGAAGACACTGAAGAGTCAGGATCAGAACAGCTTGCAAGATATTTAAATAGCAGTTGGATTTCCAAATAGTTGGACTGACAGTCACCTGAAGCAGAGCATGGTTTAACTTATATGATGAGGATTCTTGAGACCTCTGAGCGTGTCATCAACTACGGAGAATTCAAATAAGAAGAGACCACATGAAGCAATTTTTTTGCCTGGCACTTCATTAAGGGACGATCCGTAGCCACTAAAGAGACTGCAGTATATACAATACACAGACTAAGCATTAAAGTCAGGCTCAAGAATAAAATATACACTGCCAGCAATCCTTTTCCATTCCCAAAAAATACCTGGATGTCTTGCTAGTAGTCTATGTGAAACCTATTCAATGCCTATCTTCAATATTTCGAAAATGAAATATTTTCACTCCAAAACATAAGGTTATGGAGACTCATATTACTAGAAAAGCCACAACATATGAAGAATAATATAATTCCAAACAGCTTTAATTCTGAGTTTATGGTAACAAAACAAAGACTAGAATCAGATCCTGCATTTTTGTTGCTTGTTCGTAGCAGGTTAAAAAAAATGTTCAGTTACGGCAAGAAAAATACCTCCTTCCTATGCTTATCTAAACATAAAATGGCAATATAATTAAAGTAATAAGTATTACTGCAAATTATAAGCAATCAGTGATGAAAGAAAAATGTGTCATCCTCAGTTCATGGCTCATAATTATTTCATTTCCCGAATACTGCAAAATCCATGATAACTAATAAATAATAAAAGCTTTTTGAAAAGCCAGAAGGTGCTCACCTTGGATGCAATTTTTCATGTAACTCATCGGATCTGCCCAACTCAATGAAATCAATCCTAAATTTTGCACTGAAAAATTTCTACTCTTTCATTCTATGAGAAGGTGGACAACTTTGAAACTTAGATTCACAGGAAGACTTGTACCCGTTTTCTACCTATACCTGTAACTGGATTTTGAGTCTAAACTCAAACAAAAGCCTATCAAATGTATTTACTAAACAAAACGGACTGCTTGTTTTTTAGACTTCGGCACATTCAAAGGGTTGTAAATGTTACCAGCTGTTGACCAAAAAGACAAAAAATATTTTCAAGAAGTGAATGAAATCCAAAGATTACAATTACCTGAAAGGAAGAAACAGCCTTAATCTACTCAGACTGGCAGAGTACTGTATTTACCATGCTTTCAGCAGTCCAGATGGCTCTTTTTTATTTACATGTACCATCTAAACAATCATTGCTGCGTTGTGGAAACACTTGTTACCGTTTTGACAACAGGAGGGAGATTATTTCCCCCCAGTTATAAATCATAAATCACTGAAGGCAGCTGCAGCCTCTGTTTCTTTATCATTCTCTTGAAGAGAGGAATTTTAGTGAAAGACAGGAATTTATTAACTTTCTTGGCTGAGCTGTGGTAAGTGAAGAGAGATGAAAGATGGAATAACGAAAGGGGGAGAAACAGGAGTTGTGGCTGACCTGTGCAAGGAGAGCCAACCTGCTCAGAAGGAAATTATTCAACTGCCACATTGTGCTCACAACTCCAGTGGTGTGAACACACAGGTCTATCCATTCCCATTCAGTTCAGCTTATTGGCAACACATTTAGGTTGGTGTGAGAGGACCGGATTGTTAGTATTTGGGGGGGTTGGGTTAAAAATTTGGCTAAGAAAAACATTTGCCATTATCAGAAAAAATAAACTAGCTTATATCATGCTAGCAGTATTTAAAGGAAATGGAAATGCAAGATGAAATGCAGCAATATATTTCAAATAATTTGATCAACTTGCCATGGAAGATTAAATTGTTCTTATTAAAAATACTATGACAGCCATGTCAATAATAAAACATTTGTGCCAATTTAAAATTCTGTTAAGGTGTAGCAAGTAAATCACCATGCGTATAACAAGCTACAAAGGTTAAGAGCTGCTGCCGCATGATCTCAAGAAAATTCATCAGGTCTAATTAATCTGATGGTGCACAGTCTCTTCACTGAGAAAATTACAAGCAAAACAAACAAGGAAAAGTGAAAACCACACAAAATACAAGTTTTTCAGTTTATCCCAGATCACCAGGGATAAATTTTTCTCATTCCATTAACACTGTACAGGGAAAGATGCCCTTTAAATGAACAGCGTGTGAGCCTTTCCTTGTAGGAGATTGCAGGCAGGCTCCTGGATAGAGTTTGCCTCCCCAAATGCAATCGCTCAATTCAACAGGATCTAGGATGGAGCTTCCTGACACAGCCTTGGATTTACTTGTGAAATGTGGTGAGCTGGAAGGGAACCAGATGAGGAAATAAAAATACAAGAAAACACAAGCCTCCTAATGTGCTACGAGCACAGTTTACAATGAATGAGACTTAACAGCATAAGTAGATATCGCAAGTAACAAAACATTCCCATGAATTTTTTGAGCTGCCTAAATGGGATTATCTCCATATATGCTGGAGAGTATTCAACAAGATTAGACTCATTTATATTACAACACATGTTTATGTGCTTTAACACAGCAGATATGTAGAGCAGAAGCAGATCTTAGACATCTGTACCAACAATACATTGTCTTTTAAATGAATAGTTTTACTCTAGGATATGATTCTCTTCTTTTCCTTATGAATACAGATAGCGAACAGGTTCAGTGAAACTGGAAGCACAACAAATGGAAGAATACAAAAGCTTTCCACAACTTGCAAATTCATAAGTCTTTGCACATTTTGGATAGTCACATGCAAGCGATGCGTTAAGATCACAATCTCAGTTCAAAACAACCAGGTATCAATTTTGAGTCTCATTAACAACCCATCATCCCCAGGGAAGCCACTGTTCCCACTCAAACACATCTTCTCTGATAAACGGATGGGAGAAAGGAGAATAAAATTGACAGATGTACACAAATCTCAGTGGAGATCTCAAGTTAGACGAATAAAACCCATGCCAATCAACCAAATTATGCAACGCTTATTTACTTGTGCTGAGAATACACTGAAATTTTAACAACAAAAGAATTACACCAGGAAAAGAAACCCCTAAGAAGGCAGCCTCTGACCTTTTATGAAAAGGACACTTGACTCCAGCTGTGTCCAGCTGAGCACCTGCAAGACAGCTGCGGTGCGCTGACTCCCCCTCCTAACATCTCAGGGATAGCATTACCTGCGTTTGCATACCATTACTGATACTAAGACATGAGCTTTGGACTGATGTCTCAGCAATGCACTGGTTTTACTCTCTGCAGTAAAGCTGTTGCACTGGTGCTGAGTTCTGGCAGGTAGCTTTGCACCCATCCATCCCGCTGTTGCCCAGTTGCACCTCCTTCGTGCGGAGAGTGCGATCCCTATCCCGATGAGCCTTGTTTGGCTTTTTGCTAGTTACGTGCCTGGGCAGACACGGCTGTGTACACCACAGATAACTTAGCCCATTTATTATCGAAGCATTGAATTTAAGGTCTGCTGACTTGGGTGCTGCGGAGAAGTAAAAAATATTGTCCCTTCTCCGAATCACCACAGAGACATTTAGCACATTAATGGAACTTCATTTATTAATACCAACAAAGCATCTGAGCCACGGATATAAAATTCTTCCTCGTGTAACATATTGCAGTAAACGGAGTTACACCAGGCATCAATTTGTTTATTTGTTTGGATTTTCCAGTAAGGATCTACTGCACAGAACGCCAGCTATTATTTCCACAGGGGATTTATTTGGCACTGTATCCCTACTCACAGTATGAATGGAATTTAGGGTCTTCAATTTTTACAAACTTGGATTCGTCTAGAATATAGAAAGTGTAAATACAATTAAAGAAAGCACATAAATTTTTCCCTAACTTTCAAATATGGGTGATGCTGCTTTTTGTGACATGTTTCTTTTATTCACAGCTCGTTCCCTTCACTGGTTTTAGCTGCCTATATACAGGTTAGTTAGTCTTGTCCATGGGCCCTAGTTTTGTTATCCACAAATTTGGTTTTTTAACTCCATAAATACTATGAAATAATATAATACTAAGAAAATTTACCCCCAAAATATAAGGTATTGAAAAAGTCATATATACCTATAAAAAGACACTCAGTTACAACAGATCACTAAAACAGCTCTCCAAATATGTAGCTTGCTGTATGGAGAACTGACCTTCCATGCAGAAAAAATAAACGTTAATATGCCCCAAAGCAGAATACGGCCATGTAGCCTGTTAAGTGAATTCAAATATTCATACATACAGGGTACTTGTAAGCTCCGTTGGAGCGACCTTTACCCTGAGAAACAGAGTATTTTGATTCAAATGCAATCTCAGACAGAAACAACCCTTCCCTTCCTCCCCCTGAAAATACAAGGTGTGTGCCTGTCAGGAATTAAGCAAAGCTAACAGTGCGTGATGTCACCCTGACCTAAGCTACAATTCCAACGTGCACCACAGGCTTAAAAAAAAAAAATAAAAAAAAAAAAAAAGTATCTGGAACTGTGAAGAGCACATTTGTGCGTGTGAAATATAAAAATTTGCTGAAAGATGGATATTGCTTCCATTAAGAAATTCTTTAATCTGTGCAGGGAGCACAAAACAGCTGTAAAAGCCAGTATTGGTAATAATCCACAGAGTAAGATCTGAGCAGCCTGACCTCTTTGAGCTATCCTGCGGGATTCCCTAGAGAGCTCTTCCTCTAAAGAACAGCTCTGGGTCCTATTTCCTGCAGGGAAGGAATCACTAGCTGTCCATGGAGCTACATCAAATAGCAAAACTTACATCACACTCAGAGTGTTTCCAGCTTAATGTTCAACAAGGTCTAGGAGAAACATGAAGGGAGGAGAGAAGCTGGCTGGAGGGAGCAGCAGAATAAAGTGATGACTGGGTAAGAAAATGGCAGATCGAATATGAAGTTGATAAATATGAAGTGACATGGGCAAAAACAGCTCTACACATACAGCAATGGAAACTGAGCTAATTACTGCCATTCAAGACAGACAGTATTTTGCAAATGTCAGTGTTATGCGCTGCATTCATAACTAGAATATTAGGAAAGAAATAAAGAAGAAAAAGAAAAATATTAGGTGATATTATAAATATGTGAAATGCAGGTCCTGGCCCTATGCTTTCCCTGTCTTCCTCTTCTTCCTCCCAGACTTGAAAGGGCTAGGGTAGAACTAGAAAAGATACAGAAAGCTGACCAAGAAAATAAATATATAAAACAGCTAGCATGCACAAAAGAAAACCAATGTATTACAACTTTTAAAGCCCGAGGAAAGTTTACCAAGAGGTATGTACCATTATGAGTGCCTGGAGAAAGCAAACACAGTACTTAATACCCCCTCTAATAAAAGGACTAAGAAACAGCAAGTGAATCTCACAAGCTCAAAACACACCATGAAGCTGAGGAACTCGCTACCACAGGATGCCACCGGTCACTGAAGCTCAGCATGTGTTCAAAGCGCAACTGAACACGTTCCTGGAGCAAAACTCATCAAGGGCTCTCAAGATACTGCATCACTACCTCAGTGAGATTACGGGCCATAGCTTCATCTGGGGGAGATACCATGAGCATTATGGTAAAACCATGAATCTAACCTATTCAATGTTATCTAGTCAAAATTCGGTTTGGTACCACATTAACAAGCCCACCTGCCACGGCCCAGTTTGGCCGTACCCAGCATTGCAAGTCTTCTCTGTCTCTCTCCATCCACCTCCCACCTCCACTTCACCTTCCTCACCAGCAGCATGATGTGAGTGGATGCTACCTACACGGCATCTCAACTCCAATGGGTCACGTCATTATACTTTCTTATTGGTATTCTGAACATTATAACATGACCAATCACAGACAAATTGGAAAAAGTTAATATGGCACTGAAAAGGACTACAGAGAATATTCGGTGACAATACATTTTGCAGGACACTTGCATGGAAATCATAACTACTTGATTATTAGTAGGAAACAGAAAAGTGAATAAACTGTATTGAGGGAAAAACAATAAGGATTATGTTTATAGGAGTATTTTTCAGATAAATCTTTAGAGGACAAATCACATGAGTAACTTGCATGCCTCATTAGTACCAATAAATGCAAACACAATAGTACACAACCCAAATTAAGTATCATCACTAAGTGCTAATGGAATCAGTTGTTAATGACCTATTAGCATTATAATTAGCAAATTGGATATTTACATTTGTTACCTATTGTTCAATTTGCAAAAAATATTTTGAATAGCTTGTAAAATACAACATTATCAGTAAAAGTCCCACCTGAAATTTTCAATTAAGAGGTTACTGTGTTTCCCCATAATGCACTAAGGTTTACTTTTGGAGCTCCTAGATGCTTTGAAAACCTGCTATCCATCGAGACATTGTTTCATAGAGAGAGAAGAAGAAAAGAATACCAGATTCTCTTCTCCCCAAATAAAGTGCAATTCCTAAGTGTCTTCCAACAACTGGTATGCTGGCAATGCTTTGTTGCCAGCATTGACCAGCTTTCCTTACCACACCAAGCAGAGAACTGCAAGGCTGAGGTTCATACATTCCCCAGTTCAACAGTATTCAGATGTCATACTCAGATAGCATTAGTGGAAATCTTTTTCTGTCATTCCAAGAAGACTTTTACCTTTATTAGAAGCTTCATCTTGGTAGTCACATGATACAAAGCCTATAAAATATCCACAGTGCAAAAATATATTTTATCTGTTTTAAACCAATATACCGATTTCAACTAGAAATCTCTATTTTTAGCTCTCATGTTGCAGAACTCAATGAACAACGGTTCCATGTACACTTAATCCACCAATTCCATGATTTTGTAAACCTCAGTTCTTTCTCACTCAACCTTCTCCTCTCCAAACTGAAGTCACAGCTTCTTTATTCTCCCTTTGTATCTCATCCAACTCCAATACATCCTTCATGAGATGCAGACATAAATAGCTTTAAAGAATTGTGTCACACTAAGTGTTTACAGAGCAGAAAAACTATGCCCTCGGTCCTCTTCTCAGGACCTTCTTGTTCGTGCCTCACACACTGGAGATGTCTGAAAATTAAAACCAGCATTCTTTAAAATTAGAACTTGTGTATCATAATTCAGCAGGTATGGTATGCAATTCATCCCTCCATGGCGTAGCTGATGCACAGACATCTGAGACCCTGAGAAAACAAATCACGTACCAACGTGAGTTCCCTGAGTCACTGTTCTGCATGCAGGCTATATGACTGAGCTTTAAACTCCCTGAAACACAAATGCTCAGAGGCCAGAATGGGACATATTGCAGTATATTTGCCCTATTCTTAAAGTCTTTCCCTAAGCATCAAATACTCATCCAATACAGACTTTTTTTTAAAAAAAAGCTACTTTTGTTCATATTGACTGCACTATATAAACTGTTTTAAACAATGTTATCAACATCCCTGTGAGGCCTTTTGCTGTTGAAGGACCACACAGTTGTATGTGAATGATGTAATTCGATGATTCAGATGAGACTTGCAAGGTTTTGTCTATACTTCCCTCAAACCTCAAGTATATTATCATCATCTCAAACCTATACAACCTAATCCCCTATTACAACGCTGATCACCTCCGTTCATCCTTAAAATAAAGGATACAGTTACAAAATATTTGAATTGTTGCTTATTAAAGGACAATCCCTATAAGCAGGTCTAATGCAAGTAACCTCTAGCTATACACTACCTTTCTCCTTGCACGGTTTAAGTCAGCGTAAGCCCAGAAAGTTCAAAGGATGATAATGTTTCAGCTTCATCGCTCTTTGGCTCCTCTAGCTCTAGGACTGTTCTGCAAGGGAACCAGTCCTACTCCTTCCACACATGCCCTGCCCCAAGCCCTGTCTTTCTCTTTCCCATACTTGCCTGGCCTGAAGGTTTTTACAGCCTCTACTTTTAACTGCCTGTTAAATTTCGGTTGAGAACTTCGTTTGCAGCTTCTTTTCAGGAGTATGCCAGTAGATCTAAAATAACATTTACTTTGGTAGAACTAAAAGTCAGCAGAGTATCTTCTTCTGCATACTTCTCTGATCTTGAGTTTAAACGTACTATACGAAAACTTTGTTTGCACCTTACTAATGCCTGATCTGGGGATCGTGGTCATTACTGTGGCTTGGGATGCAATAGTTTAAAAAAAAAAAAAGTTTCTCAATGTACATAACTGTCAGCTGCTTACATAGAATTTTATTTTCACTGTTTTTGAAACACATTTCTTTTCAATCTTTTTAAGACATTGAAAACAACTGTTCTTAGGCCACTGCACTCTCTTCTCTTTACAGAAACCTAAGCACGGACCGCCTTAATGATGTTATTTAGGAGACATCACTGAACGGTCCTTGGGGCAACATGTTCCATCATGACCTGAGAAATCACGACAACCTTTGCAATGGAAGAGAAGTACAAGGAAATGTAATTTCAAGCATTCCAGTGAGCTTTATATATTGCCAGAAGTGACAATACCAACATTCTCTCCATTTACCTCTGAGCAGCTCCAGCCAGGGAACGCAGACATCCTGTTGGCATTCATCCGACTAAACAACTGATCGGCGCATCTAGAATATTTCGTAACTACTTTAGTGAATATTCTGAAAGCACTATAATTCAGCAAGGCTGCCGGCAATTTGCCACACTGTCATTTTTAAGAAAGCCTGAATTAAGGGCGTGTCCCCATTATCAGCCAGTCCATTAATTAAATCATCCACATCCAGAAACTAGAGCAGGAATTTATACCCCCTCTGTTCCAGACCACCCAGTCCATACGGTACATCCTGACTCCTGAAAGGACGCTGGGGCTACATGTTCTTTTGACAAAATGCTTTACACTAGTGAACAAGTGATTTTTGTCTTCCTCACACGCAGGTGAATTAATGAAGAAATTTTGGAGAAACAATTAACTGATTATCATCAGCAGAAAAAACTAGTGTGTAACATTCAGTGTATAAATTTCTTCAGGAAAAATAAATTCAATTACATTTTCTCAGCTTCATAAACTATTTTCCAGCAAGCTTTTAGCTGACCATTTCAGGCAGACCGAATACCAGGCAATTTAGGGCCAAACAGACATCGAGAAGGTGATTAGTGCATTCTCTGCCCCTGAAAGATAAACAGACCTAGGTATATCCCAGCAAGTATCTTACAAGCGTTCAGTGACAGAGCTTCACAAGCTCTCTCAGAAGTCTGAAACTAAAATAAGCATTCAAGTATTTCATATGAATTTATTAATTCATTTTTAAAGAATATTAGCGTGGTTTGAACTGACAAAATTATGCCCAAATTTTTTCACAGCAGGGCTGTACATAGTGATTACTTTCTCCAACTCTGTTGCTGTTTGTTGGGCTTTTTTAATATTACATTTAAGCCAGACAGCTTTCAAGGCATAATCTTGTTCACTCTTCTGGTCACCAGTTAAATAGATGCCTTTCAGAGATGACATATTTAAAAGTTTGTATATGTGATGCTTCTCATTCTACAAACACTTCAAAATCATAGTTACTTACTGAGACATTACAATAGAATAAACTGTTTTTAAAAAAAAAAAAAGAAAGAAAAAAAAAATCCCAAATTTCCAAACTGAAAAGCTAAAGCTACCATCTAGTTCAAGCAGTTAAAAAAATAAAAAACAAATAAAAAAAGAGAGATTAAAAAGTAGATTTCAAAGTGAGAGTTGACAGAACTGGAGAGAAGCTGAAACACTAAACAGTAATTTCATTAAAAAAACAATTCGGCTATAGCCAAATGCTAAGAGGGCTAAAAGCGAAAAAAATAAGAACAAAATATTTTGCAACAACATTGTGGAGCAAGGCTTGGGTTAACAATTACACTGATATGCAATATAAATTATAAAAGGCCATTAATTAGACTATACTTCATGGAACAGTTTTACACTTCTAGATGACCAATAAGTAAATAAGGACCTCAGCACAATATTATTTTCAGTTTAGGTTAAAAAGTATAGAATCTTAGGTATCAATAAATACGAATATAGTGAATATACTACGACACACGTCGTTTTTCACTATGCAATACCCTGTCACTCTGAACAAAAATAGTAAGCATGAACAAACTGTATAAAAAAAGTCAGTATGCATTGTCTGCTAAAAGTGTATTATCAAGAGCTGGGAACATTGTTAAACTGCTACATTCAGCATAACTAGCATTGTATTTTTGTCCCATCTGGTTTGGCAAGTAAGGGAGCTTTGCAAAATAGGAAGCAAAAAGTAGTTTGATTAGTTTAATTGCATGGATTTTTACACCTTCTTTGTTAATCTGAAGTCTCATGTGAGAAAAGTTTCATAGTAATCCTCAAAGTTTTAGTCCAGGTTTGTTGACAGAAAAGAAAGTTGTACCAAATAGGTGGATTACTACAGGAGACAGAATTTCAAGGAAATGTTTAAGTTTTCAGTCAAACTTTAAAAAAGGCTCCTCTTTCTCTTTCTGCCTTCGAAACATATGGAAGGTTTTTATTTCAGCAACTCATTAAAAATTAAGATCATGTCCTCAATAGAAGGAAGGCAGAAAAGCCATCAGACACAAGAACACTGTTGTATATAGACATTTGGGGTTAAAAATATAACCCATTGAAAAACAAAGAAAGAGAGACACACTATGATGCAACTCCATGGGACAGAAGGCACTGCACTGACATCGCACAGCTGTGTGGGAGGTATCACTCTTCCCAGAAGAAAAACTGAAGAACAGTGTTACTGGGATATCATAGGACAGGGAACAGGAGAAAGGAGAAGCATAAGAAGCAGGAAGAAATTCTTGATTGTGAGGGTGGTGAGACACTGGCCCAGGTTGCCCAGAGAAGCTGTGGCTGCCCCATCCCTGGAGGTGTTCAAGGCCAGGTTGGATAAGGCTTTGAGCAACCTGGTCTAGTGGGAGGTGTCCTTGCCCATGGCAGGGGGGTTGGAACTAGATGATATTTAAGATCCCTTCCAAACTAAACCATTCTATGATTCTATAAAAAAGTAAAATACTACCCTGGATTATTTTTTGTCGTATGGTTCTTTTAGAGATCTTGATATATCTTCTTCCATGTGGCATTTATAGACTGCTTCACAGTGCCTGCTCTTTGCGTTAACGCTTACAATTTTGAAGTCAGCTCTGGGGTGGCATAAATAACTGACTTCAGCAGAGATGCTGACACCAGCTGAGGATCTCAAAGGATGTAAAATAAACACTTTTGTTCTTCAAATGTTTTTCATGGGTTTTGAAGTCTAACAATTTCACATTGCTTTATACTGCACATTTTACAGATGACTGAAAAGCTAAGCAGCATTCACAGTGATACAAAAATGTTTCTTTTTAAACCTGACTGTAAAAGTGCAAGGGCCAGAGTAAAAAGCAGAATTTGTCAAAAGCTCAGTTCTTCCATGATAGCACTTTCAAATATTTGTTTAGGGGTAACCATCGCTATCAGGTAAACACCATGCTGATGGGAAGGTGACGCACACTTCTCTGGTGCATGGAGCAGGAGCATTTTGTTAAAAAAAAAAAAAAGTTTTTCTTCTGTAATGCTTTTTCATCAGATGGAAAAAACGGTAAGTTCAATTCAGTTTTGCAGGTGATGCTTGTAGTATTTACAAAGCATAGATAACACCTCCGCCTCAGAGGACAAACAGTAAAGATGGTATGGAGTGACTATCAGCAATAGTGGGAGTCATAGGAAACCTCGAAACTAAGGTCAGACTGCAGGAGGAGAGGGACGGGATGGCTGCCTCTCTGTCACCAGCTCTCACCCCCCACACAGTTGTAACTACACAGAGAACAGCACGAGGGAGATCTCGGACTTACAGCTGAGAGGAAGGAAACTGAGAAAAAACAGCGTCCACAGGTGTAAGACAACTTCTGTGGGGTGAAAGGTGAGGAGGGATATTTGGTGCTGACCTTGAGACCGCTCCTCCCTCACGTGAGAAACCTCTTCCCCCTGTATGACCTTACCTCGTGTCCGAGAAGGGAGTTATTTGTAAGGCAGCTGGTGCCCACAAAGGCGAGCCTACAGACCACGTCTCCGTCCTGCTGGGCTTGTGATTTCCAATGGGGAGCGGATGGATCAAAGTGGATGTAACAGGGCTGAAAGTGAGAAATGAGAAAAGCGTTAAATTTCTGTGGGCTGTTGACTTCCCAAGCAGGTTTCAGGCCCGTTTCAGAGAGAAGACGCAAGGGAGCAGAGCAGCCAGCCTTCCCCCTGGAAGCTCCTCAGATCCTCCCCTCTCAAGCCAGAGAGTCATCCGAGCACAAATGCAGACTTTGATGGGACACAGCAGCCAGGTCTGCCATCCCTGCAAGCTCAGGCAGCAGAGAGAAACTTGCCCTTGCAGAGATGGCTGAGCCACATGGAAAGAAGGGCTCTTCGGAAGGATTATTCTCTGTTCACCACTGAAGGCACTTAAACCACTGCAGTTAGGTGAAACCAAACCGACCCTTAATTCAATGTATTTTAAAGCAGTAAAGCCCTGCAAGCCATTCAGTGCAGGCCACAATTTTGCTTTGGTTCCTGGCCCTGCTTCATTATGATAGCAGGCAGTGAAAAAAACAAAAAGGTGTCTCTTTGCTTGAGTCCTCATCTAGATCCCTCCTCTCAGCAACCCACAGCTGACACATCTTGCTGATCCTTATAGGAATTACACGCTTATAAACAGCAATTGCCTGCAGTAGACAGGTAGACAAGCCTTGTCTACCAAAAAACATTGCCATTTAATTTTAAATTTTTCAAATTTTGCAGGTCTAATCTGAACAGCATATCAGTATGTGACAGGAGAGGGGCAATGACTAAGCTGAATTAGGTTCTTTGGGTACACATCAACTTTTGTTGTTCCCACAGCAATTCCAGCTTCTGGGAGTTAATACAAGACATTCTTGCTGAAAAAATATATAAAACTATCGAGGATAAAGTTAAAAAAAAAAAAAAACTGGCCAGCAGTCACATTTCTTTTTATTATTCCCAGGAAGAGACAATGGCTAACAAAGGATATGTGACTATGAGTAGTAGGAAAAGGTATCATCATCTTGCCTATGCTTTTCAGGCTATAATGTGCTTCAGAAAATCCTATGTCAATATTTCCTGGAGAAGACAGAAATTGTACAGTCCACTGCACTGATGGTAGGATCATTCTGCAGTCTTATTAATGTATAATAACAAAACTAATAACAATATACTACACCAAAGTCATGTCCTATGAGAATATAGTCTAATTGGATAGATATCATTTAAGAGAGACATAATGTTTCATATAGCTACAATCATTTATAGTGTACTTAAAAATCTATTTTCAGAAATGATGGCTACAGATATGTATACACGCTAGACTAAATTAATGGGCCAAATTATTGAGCTTGTTACAGTGATGGCATGCTGTAAGGGGAACCTAATTGGAAAGCAGCTGGTCTAAAAGAGCTAGTGGAAGATTTCCACAGGTCAGTTACCTGCCAGTTTAAAATATACTCTTACTGCTAATATCGAAGCTGTAAGGACACGTCCTGGGAGTAACCCGAAGGCTAGCAAGGGGCACAAGTTTTATTACACTCCATTTTTCATCAGATCAGGTCTGTTGAAAGTCCCTCTCCGGAGGGGAGGCGAGCGGTAGCGCCAGGTGTCCGATTCCTCCTTCCCCATCTGCAGCATGGCAGTGGGGCACGACTCAGGCGGGAATCCTTCTGGTTTCATAACTTCATAAGGGGCATTATATGGTGGAGGAACTCAGTGCACTCTTTATGATTAACTGAAAAAAATTTCCATCTGTTACAGTGGTCAGTAAAACATTCAAAAATAGGGGGGAAATGGGAAAACATTAACACACAACAATTTTAACCAAAATGTGAGTTAACCAAAATGCAACATGGTTTCCAGCGACAGACCCTATTCCCATCACTCTCCTTCACTGGAAAAGCTGCTTTCAAAATACACACATGAGGAACGTCAATGTAATTCACTAACGGCACATCACAGCTTCTGCCATCAGCCCTCCTTTCAAAATAGGTTGATGCAATCTGAGCACAGGTTTTTTCTCACTGCAAAAGCATCTTTTTGTATGCAGAAAAGTCTCAATTCAAATTCTTTAATTATATGCCTAGTTTAATTATAGCCTACGTTTTGGTTAAAAATTAGATTGGAGATGGTGTATAACGCACTGTCAGTGACACCTTAAACTACCAAGACGACCAGTTCAGATTTCTTAGTAAAAAAATTCTGAGAGGGGACACTTAAAATGTATCCCAAGAAGAGGCAAGTAACTTTGAGTCTTTTACACCTAAGTCAACATCATAGACTCTCAGCTGCAAAATTGACTAACTGCAACTTTTACAGCTAATGAAGAAACTAAACACCAGTTCAGTCAGAAATGCAGAAAGCCAAAGGGTGTATCAGAAGTAAAACTAAATTTGGGAAAGAATTTTACGTTTCTTACAGGTTGGGAAACAGAGGCATTCATTTTCACCAGCAACAGAGATTCTTTTACCAGCAGGATTAAATACGTGGCATTTTAAGGACTTTTTCTAACACTTCCGTTGTTGCCTTTTCCACTGATTATTTTTACCCATACATCCCACATTAAGGTCACCAAATACTTTCTCCCTCAGTATGATTAACATAACGCAACACCTTAACTGTGATAGGCTTCACTCTTCGTCATTTCTCTCCATCTCCACTTCTCTCCTTCTTTAATATCTGTCATCTTTGTTCCTTTTTCTCATCTACCCCTTTTTCTCATCTGATCTAGTTGGGCTTCATTCTAGCTGGTACATCGGTGATCATTGGCTATTGTAAATGATCCAAACCAGATCTCCCTACCCGAGACTTAACAATGTGAAAGGATGACCTGCAGAAGTCACAAACTATTCAAGATACACAGCCTCTTCTTGCATCCCCAGGTAAGAGTCACAACGGTGGAATGACTGGATGATTTAAAATATTTATATTGCAGTGTTAACACAAATTAAAGGAGGAGTACCTTGATAATCAGAATAAGGACTGTTGAACATATTCTGTGTTATACTCTGGTGATTAAACTTTAGATTTAAAGCTTAAACTGCTGGTTCCAGAGCTTCACAGTCTCAGTGTTCAACATAAAAATACCGTTTAACTAACTGTTTTTCTAAGGTTTGCTTTCAAAATTTACTCAGAGTAAATATCCTCTGTTTGTAATTGAAAGGATGTCAGTCCCAGTACTGTATTTCCATAACTACTGCATCCTCGGTACAATTCTCCAATTTTGACAAGTACTCACTCTGCTGATATTTTGTCAGTAAAGTTTAATTAAACAAAAAGCACACGTGCACTATGAATCTGAAATTGCAATGATGAACTGGTGTACACGGCTAAGTATAACAACGTTACCAAAATCTAAATCACAAACACTTCGAATCCAAACATATGAATGAAGTGGTTTAAATCAATTAGACACGACAACCCCTTCTAAACGAAAGTGGAATAACAATTTCAGAAGAACGATGCCATAGGTCCTGAATGTTACAGCTACAGCTTTACCAGTACACAAAATAGGCCAGAGATTGTTTATCCTGCTCAATTGCCTGCACTCTCAGTAGCATGCTTTTTGCCCGCTCACCTCGGGATCCCAGAGAGCGAGTGCACGGGCACGACTTGGGTGCTCAGAGACCCCAGGATCCATCCCTGACAGACAGCCTGGTCACTGCCACTGTTTTGGAAAGAAAGCGAGCTCAGGTGTGCAGGAGGGAGCTGTGGCATGCCATTTGGCCTCAGGGATGCAGAACAGCCACTGGCCTATTTTATTTAATTGCAAAGGCATGGTCTCTGGTGCCTCTAAGAAGGTGTTGGCACAACACTTATTGCCTCGTCCAGCATCCCCTCATTAAGCATCCTATTGCTCAACCATGCATAGCTATCAAGAACCTCACAGCACGCTCGCACTGCTGAGCACAATGCACATTTCCCCATATGCTACAACAGACCCTTACTCACAAGAAGAATAAATGCTCAAGAGTGAACATGGGTGCACTGCTCTCCTCCTGTGCTTCTTTCCATCAAAAAGACACAGTAGCCTAGTTGGTTTCTAAAAACTTAGCTGGTTTCCAAAAAAAAAAAAAAGGGGGGGGGGGAGGGGA
>VFFE01008092.1:1289040-1355284 GCA_008921705.1 Burhinus oedicnemus
TTCCCGCCCGCTCCTCCGCGTCTGACCCTGAGGGGGTGCAGCGGCGGGTCCCAGCACCGACACCTCGGTCGGGTGCATCCAGCGCCGCGTCCGCCGAGCAAAGAGCGGGAAGAGGCAGGCGCGAGGCCGCCGCCCCGCTGAGGGGCTCCGGGCTGCAGGGCCGCACCGCAGCCAGCTGGGCGAAGAGCCGGGGGCGAACCTCACAGCCGACGCGGGAAGTTAAGAAACTTCTACTGACACATTGATTTCCTAGAGGAACGGAAGGTGTCAGGCTCGACCCGTGAGAAGGACTTAGGGGTGTTGGTGGGTGAGAAGCTCAACTGTGAGACGGCAATGGGCACTGGCAGCCCAGAAAGCCCCCCGCATCCTGGGCTGCATCCCCAGCAGCGTGGGCAGCAGGGCCAGGGAGGGGATTCTGCCCCTCTGCTCCGCTCTGGGGAGACCCCCCTGCAGTGCTGGGGACACCAACAGCAGAAGGACATGGACCTGTTGGAGCGCGGCCAGAGGAGGCCACGGAGATGATCAGGGGGCTGGAGCCCCTCTGCTGTGAGGACAGGCTGAGAGAGTTGGGGGTGTTCAGCCTGGAGAAGAGAAGGCTCCGGGGAGACCTTAGAGCCCCTTCCAGTCCCTAAAGAGGCTCCAGGAAAGCTGGGGAGGGACTCTGGATCAGAGTGAAGCCATAGGACGAAGGGGAACAGTTTTAAGCTGAAAGAGAGGAGATTTAGATGAGATATTGGGAAGAAATTGTTGACTGTGAGGGTGGTGAGACAGTGGCCCAGGTTGCCCAGAGAAGCTGTGGCTGCCCCATCCCGGGAGGTGTTCAAGGCCAGGTTGGACAGGGCTTGGAGCAACCTGGTCTGGTGGGAGGTGTCCCTGCCCATGGCAGGGGGTTGGAACTGGATGAGCTTTAAGATCCCTTCCAACCCAAACCATTCTATGATTCTATGAGATCCAAGCATGGGGGGGCACAGGGACCACAAATCTCAAGCTGACAGGAAATCCTGGATGGAGATGTGAACACAGATGCAGTGGGGAGCACACAGACAAATGCATGGGACTTGCTGATCTTACGCACTCCCATTTCTCCACACCTTCCCAGATGTCACACATCTGCATCCAGGTGCACCCATCTGCACCTGGCTCGACAGGTAATCCCAAATGCACCGCAGCTTGTCATGGCATGGGCTGAATCTCTAGCAGCTCGCTTTGGTAAACACTCATTTCCAACTAGAATCACTGCCAAGCCACTGAAAGGATTTGGAGACATGAGAACCATAGTTGGAGTCCTTGATGGATGCAACAAAACTAGGAGCAGTATTTAGTAAAATGTCTTTCTAAAAACGCCGTATCTTTGGCTCTTTTTATCCCCAAACCCAAACACCACCAATTTTGAATCAGAAATGTGGCTTAGTGCAAATTTCGATTTAGTCTGTGCAAGAATATGGATTTTAGACCACTTGAAGGAGTCAGCCCTTAAGGCACAATGCCATGCTGAACTTTAACAATGACTCTTGCTATATTTTTTCTATATAAGCCATTTCAAAGTAAATAGAACAGAAAATACATGTAAATATCTTTAGCAACTCACTTCTGGACTTTCTGAACTTTGTATACTTACAAAACTTTTTACTATGGTAGCTCTCAAATGGCTCTTTTTAAACAAGAAACGTCCTTGAAAAGGCAAATATTCTTTAATATACACAGAGCAACTATGTTACTTCATAAATATTAATGAACATTAAAACTGCGTGCCATGAAAATAATTTTCATGCAAAAGGTCTTATGCATGTAGGTGCATTCACTGGCAAAGTTCACACATAATTCTCCCTACTGGTTGCAAGTCCTTGGTGATACATGGAGGTCTTTCCTTTTAGATATAATGAAGGATGTTGGGAATGCCTAGCTTTCAAAATGTAACATCATTATAGGAAATTAAAAGCAAACAAAACCAACCCAGAAGCGAGCAAGCAAACAAACAAAAAGAAGGCTATTTGATTTGAATGGGGAATTTCCTACCTCTTCTAAACTGATTTACCCAACCCTACATTTTGATCTTTAAATTTTAAAGCTTCTGAACATTTGTTCTGTCAGTCGAGAAAAAATGGACTTACTTAAACTCATGTTAGATCCCCGGGGGATATCATAGGGAAAATAGGACAGCAGTGCTAAGAAGAAAAACTCCATCTACAGCATCTTTTACAATTAAAAACTTGCAAACAGTGAACAACAAAAACCGCAACAAAAAAACCCACCGACACTGAAAAGTATGTCATTGCTTTTTATGCTGTTATACAAAACTCAATATTGAATCCAATGACCAGCATACAAAAAGTGCAAATGAAAATTACTTATGTCAGTGGCAATAGCTGACAGTTGCTCTGTATGAAGTGCATAATTCTGCATCCATATTTTTACTGGCATCTAATTAACACAAGTTATCTTCTTCAAATTTCAAATGAAAAGTCTCAAAGTACAATCAAATTGAATTGTATATGTTTCTTTGTCAAGCCTAAGATGCAATAGAAATTTGGCGTCCTTCAAGTATTTTATAAATACTGATGGAGACAACAGGAAAGCACAAATTCATGTCCCCCAATTTTTTAACTGTGATGCCTAAAACTTTACCTTGATGAGTTAAGTCCTGCCAAAGCTTTATCTATAATTAAATACATTTTCAGTTTCTAGATCTTTAGGTTTCTTCCTTTAAAAAAAAATTACGACAACAACCTTCAGGAGCTTCAGCTGAGTAAGAGCTAAGAAAACGGGGACGAAGAAGCTACTCCCAACTATAACCAGTTGCCTGAAAAACACAGTAAGTTGGAAGGTTGTATTAGCAATTTTGTCTGTAACATTTTATCTTTCCAAAAGCATACGAAAGGAAGCACAGCAAGACCAAATCTCAGTATGAAATTATACAATTTTGCAGCTTCCGTGAACTTTCTTCCATGAGTATGTTTGACCATCAATTTCCTAAACCAGTCTATAACCTTTTATGGTTGTCCATAAAACTTCTGGAAGCCCATAAAGCTGTAGCAGCACTTTGGGCTACATAACTTATGTTCCTTGAGCCAGCAAAAGGCGACTCCTGACCATCACAGAATCACCAGCGTTGGAAGGGACCTCTGGAGGTCATCTAGTCCAACCCCCCTGCCAGAGCAGGGTCACCTACAGCAGGTTGCACAGGACGGCGTCCAGGCAGGTTTTGAATGTCTCCAGAGTCAGACACTCCACCACCTCTCTGGGCAGCCTGTTCCAGTGCTCTGCCACCCTCAAAGGAAAGAAGTTCCTCCTCATGTTTAGATGGAACTTCCTATGGTCAAGTTTGTGCCCGTTACTTCTTGTCCTATCGCTGGACCCCCCTGAAAAAAAGACTGGTGCCATCCTCCCGGCACCCTCCCTTTAAGTATTTGTAAGCATTGGTGAGATCCCCTCTGAATGTTCTCTTCTCCAGACTCAAAAGACCCAAGTCCCTCAGCCTTTCATTACAGATGGGCTTCATCTGATCCCAGGCACTGTCTGAGACAGGCCACCTGCAGCTGCTCAGTTTTTTCCATTTATTATAGAAGTATAGGGAATTACTTTAGACTGGAGAACTAATACTTGGTAGGCTGAGAGGGTTAGGTGGGATGAAACCCATGTTTCTTATTCACAGCAAAGGAAGCTTCAAAGACTTTTTAACCTCTCGTTGTTTCAGATTAATGACCTGGTTTCAATGCATTCTGATAATTTTGAATGCAAGTTCAGCACTAGGCTTATTGTTAGACTGATTACAAGATTTTCAAAACTCCAATCAAACAGAACCTGCATGTAGTTGAAATACAGAAATCAAGATTGGACTCAAGCAATAATGTGGCAGGCTCCAAATTCAGATTTCTTGTACAAGAGGTAAAAAGTGAAATATTTGTTAAAAAAACCTTATAAATTCCTTAGCATTTTTACAAGTTTCCAAAAAGATCAAGTTGTATAAATTAGCTAGGAATTTTATTTAGAGGTTTTTTGCACATTTACTGAAGTCCATAAAACACACTTTCATGGCCAACTTAAATCTTTTAAATAATTTTGAAGAATGTATTTGCTTACAGGTAAGATCTCAAACCCCTCAAGTGCTTAAATGGTCCTGCCTGTAAGATCTTCACCACTGAATTCCCAATCCTTTTCTATGCTCTGTTCAATACTCTCAAAGCCGGACTGCCTAAGCTCTTTTTGGGGGTGATGTTTTGATATCTTTATCCCATTTTTTGTACTTTGCTTCCATAGTTCTTCAGTAACTGCTTTCCCCCTTCTGTTCAGAAATGGTTTATCAGTTGGCCTTAATAACCCAGCTTATTAAGCTTAAACCAATATAAAGTTAAATTAATGCAGAATTTTTTTCCTGTGACTGTGAATAGATTTCTCCAGCAGTTCTTTACGTTCTTCAAGAATAATAAAAGTCATTAAAAGCACCAGTTAGACACAGATCTTGAAGAGGTGTAAAATACATTAATATCTCCTGATGTAAGATTACTGTACCCTTTAAAATAGCAGGCCATTTAAATGTAAATACTTTGTG
Organism: Burhinus oedicnemus; assembly: GCA_008921705.1. Taxonomy (NCBI): domain Eukaryota; kingdom Metazoa; phylum Chordata; class Aves; order Charadriiformes; family Burhinidae; genus Burhinus; species Burhinus oedicnemus. The sequence continues at coordinate 1,293,590 of VFFE01008092.1, forward strand.
TCAATTTTTATTAGATTCCTTGCACTCCAAGATAAAATACTTAAAGTTAATGACTGATAAGGAAATAAATCTGTTCCTTTTCCATTCTAGGCAGACTACCATGGAGTCATCTGTTGCAAGTTTCTTGCTATTAAAAAAAAAGACACAAAAAAATTCTTCCCTAACTTCCCCTCCTTACCTTGTTCAGGTTGAAGAAAATAATTCTTCTATAAATTAGTATACAAGCAAAAATTATTGTTATCATATAACACACATTAAACAATACATTATCTAGTTTTCCTGTATCGAAAGTTGGAGTGTCTTTCCTTTTTCTTCTGATAAATTTGTGATTTGTAATATGCATGTTCTGATTTCAGTGGTTAATTCATTTCCTCCTCAGGTTACATGCATAATGGCACAGTTACACAATAGTTTATTTTAAGAATTTGGCTGTACTTGGCCTGTCATGACTATTATACATAATCGTGACCTTCCAGATCACATCTTCCATTGGTACCTCTACAGTTATCACGGTGGTTGGTTATATTGCTCCACTGACACTCAGTTACCAGAGATTTGGCTTTGTGATGTGCGTAAACCGGCCCAAGAATTTTACAGATTTCCGTTCCTAATATCAAGACATCTTGCTTAATCTGCTCTGAAGCCCTGAAGAAAGGCTGTGTTTTAGTCCAGAGCTGAGGTACGGGTGGTCGCCCTCAACCTCCTACCCGGAGCTGTGCTCGCTCCCTAGCATGCGTCAGAGCGGCTGCACCACCGCACAGCCATCCCTCCACATCACCACAGCTTCTTCCAGCTACAAATGTCATTTTTAAGTAAAGCATTTCCTCATTTGTACTGTTGGGTGTGAGCAGACATTGTACTTGTGCACCTCTGCTTCACATTGAGCCCTCATTCACTGAAAGCCTTTAATCACTCAGATTTACTGTCTGAACTAATTGAAATAAATGAGAATAATAAAATGGAACACAACAAAGGAAAACTGGAATTTAAATATAGTACGTCTGGCTTTCGCTGCACATTCCCCAACTTTTGTGACCAACCATGCTGTTTTATAGAATTTGTTATTTTGTACACACATCTATTTTTTTAAACTAAGTAATTCCAGTCTCTTAACTATTTTTCTTGTATGAAGTCTTTCCATGCTTTCTGTAATTGCTGTCTATATCTGGATTCTTGCTACTTTTATATTATTTTTTTTAAGTTGGAGATATCAGGTCTTAGTGTAGAATAAAGAAGTGAAGACACACTATTGAGTTCAGTAGATTGTACGTTAACAGTCCTTTTCTTACAGACTGGATGGATCAGTGTCCTGTTCTGCATCTGGCTTTCCAGTCCTGCTTGGCTTTTTGGAGAACAGATCCATTATCCACTATGAAATGTAGCACAGATAAGGTAAGACTTACCGTTGTTCTTGCCTGTATCTAGGTAGTAATACAACTGAAAATCAGAAGTCACCCATACACTTTCAGAAATAATCAGAAAAGTAGATGATAATTTACCACACTTTTTGGTAAATGCAGATGACCTAAGAAGATTCAGAGCTGTGCGTCAGTCACAAATACTGTGGAAATGCAAGTGTTACTTACCTTGCTCAAATGCTGTTTACATAGATTTCGTCTCTATGTAAAAATAAGTATAATTTTAAAAAATTAAGGTATTTTTCTCAGAGGCATTTAGCGTTTAACTCTCTCAAGAACTATGCCAAAATGAAGCACCTTACACAAAATATAAATTACAGCATCAGAGTAAAAAAGCCTGCCCTTATTCACCTGCAAAACTGCACAAGGTAGGGATAACAAACTGTCATCTTACTATCTAGCCAGTATAAAATTACCTTTGATAGGCTCATTTGTAGAGTATCAGGCAGTTGAATCTTCATGGCCTGTTAAGGCCAGGATCCTGCAGGCAGAGAGGGAAAGCAGCTTCAGGCTGAGAAAGCTCCCGTCCTCCGGGTGGACAGATCCAGGTAGATCCTCTCCCCAGGCAATTTCAGCAAAGCCAGGAAGGATCCTCTGGTTGTGGCTTGAGTTGTCATCCCAGCCTGCACGATGTGACGCTCGTCACGTCACCCCGTAGTAACAGAAGGTCCTCTCCTTTCCCCATCCGAGAAATGTTCAGACAGGCAGTGTCAGGGGACATGCCGTTTGGGACGATAACATATGTCACCTTAAAACAATATGCTGTATCAGTGGCCAAATGCTTAAACTGCTGTATGAGCATTTACTAAACATACCTATATAGAGACATTATGGATTGTCCAAACTTGATGTCTTTTCAGAGAGGAGAGAAATCTTTCATACAGACCTCACAGGAACAACAATTGAAGTCACAGAATCACAGAAGGGTTTGGGTTGGAAGGGACCTTTAAAGGCCATCTAGTCCAACACCCTGCAATGAGCAGGGACATCTTCAACCAGATCAGGCTGGTCAGAGCCCCGGCCAACCTGACCTTGAATGTTTCAAGGGATGGGGCATCCACCACCTCTCTGGGCAACCTAGGCCAGTGTTTCACCACTCTCATCATAAAAAAATGTATTCCTTAAGTCAGTGGTCAATTTATCACAGTAGCTCTCACAGGCAATCTCCTGATTAAACTGCAGAGAATCAAGAAAAACAGTGAAACGCATACTAGAAGTTATTCCTATTTCCACATGTTAGCACATCTGTCTTTAAGAACTTAGGATATTTGAGATATTTGAGATTCAAATAGGATATTTGAGATTCAAAGCTGTTTGAATTGCCAGATCCATTTTAAATCGGAGTTATCCAAGCACAAAGTGAGTTCAGGAAAAAAGCAGCAAAGAACTGTTTGGAGCCTGTGGTCCAAAGTTCAGACTGGTATCGCAGCTCTCAAGACCAGACCCACAACACAGGTTTAAAAAAATACAAATTCTGTATTCTGGCTAATCTCAGTGTTGCCTCAGCATACATGGGAAACCCTAAATTTATGTTTAAACTTGATTTTGGAAGACGTGCTCGGTGTCTTGCATGTGCTTATGTGCATTTCTGGGTAGGAACAGACAAATACTTACTTTAATACCTTAGTGAAGACAAGATCAAATCAGGACATTTCATGCACATATATTTCTGTTCGGAGATGTACTAACAGTTAGGCAGTTCTTACAGCAGTTTCTGAAGATACCAAGGAAAGAATTAAAAAGAAAAGACAAGTATCATGTTTTTAATGTTTTTACAGTGATTTCAAGCAACTTCAAATCTCAAACATTTCTATCCACTGCACTCCTGTTCTCTTATCAAGCCATAGCTAATCAGCTGTAGGCTGTCCTGCTGCTAACTCAGGCAACAAACCACTCGTGACTTGAGCAGATGTTCTCCTTTTCATGCCAATAGGAATATTTACTAATGTTTTTTCATGTTACGGTTTTCTATCTCAAAACTTATTCCTCAGGATCAGGAATATGCCACATTTAACCACTTAGAGCCATAAATATCCATTTACTAAGGTTGGTGCTTGCTTGAAAGTAACACAAACAGATTTTTACAGAGTTTAATCATTCAAACTAGGGACTACCTAGACCCCATGTCTTCAAAAGTAGGAGTGTATTGAAGTTTGTTGTTAAAAGATGGGGTTCATCAAAACCAGGAAGGCTTTCTGCTGTCAGGCTAAACATACACTCTATCCAGATTGTCTCAGTCAAACGAGGTGGTTGCTCAAGAAGGGGAAGAGATGCTCACTGGTAGAGCAGTCTTTTATTACAGAGGTATATAACCTCCAATTTGTAAATGAGGCAAAGCACTACTCTGTTCTATTCAGCATCCACTAATTAGCATCTCAAGAACTAAGCAAGCTTTTATAAAGAAAAGCAGATAAATTATTTTCTTTAGAGTTAACATTTACATGTCTTTACCAATCATTGACTACTTGTTTTTATTTACATAGAATTTTCAAAGTTCATATGTGTTCCCATGAAAGTTCATTTTCCATGTGGATCTGTGAAGGTAAAAATAGAGATGAAGAAACTTTCCCAAAGGCATGAGTTAGTCACAGTGGATGGAGAATTCATGAATCCTGCTTCTTGCTAAACCCAAATTATGTTCCCTCTTATATTAGTCTGAAGTTTCTGAACCGTAGTTAATGCTACCAGGTGTTAGGTAAGCTTAGATTTTATTGCTTCTCAGTCTCTTGCAAACTGTAAATCAATTTTAAAAACTGAAATATAAGTGAATACTGTCTGATGGCGGCCACATTACAGAGACCCAGCGCAAACAGAAAGGAGAGAAAACATACACTTTTTTTTTTTCTCTCTCTTGTTTGGTTGTGGGTTTTTTTGGTTGGTTTTTTTGGTTTGTTTGTTTTGGGGTTTTTTTGTTTGGTTTTTTTTGTTGTTGCTTTGCTGGCTTGGCAACATCAACAATGCAGACCACAGTAGATGGTAGCAAGTCACTGAGCAAGAGTGCTGTCTGCTGAGTAAAAGAGGTAGTAGCTCAAATTAACCTGTTTTACTTCTCATTGCAACGGTGGAGGAATTTGCACATGGTTACACATCTCAGCTGAGGGAGCAGCTAAACTCAAATGTAAATTATTTTTATAAGCTAATTGGATCTTTATGGCTAATCTATTTTATTTGTTGTTAGGAAAGACTGGACGTAGGTACATAACCATTACTGAGCAGCAATTTCCAAAATTTGCTAACTTGGTCACTTTGATTATCTGACTGTATCTTGAGTGAATCATTGGTACAGTTAACCTTTGAGAAGATGAGAAAATACACAAGAGCTGTATTTTGATCATTACAACATACGAGCACAGACTCCTAATGGATGAATACAGTGTAGGCAAATCTTAAAGTCTTTAAAAAAATTATTTCCCTTAAATGCATATTGTGGTAAGACTACCCAATAACGTGACAGTATTGACAAGAAATCATCTTCCTCGCAGATCAAAAAAAAAAAAGAATACAAAATAAAAACAGATATCCTGTGTAACAGATTTACAAATACCTTGTGACACAGAAAAATTATAATCACTTTGGCACAGACATTTTAGTTTGTTTTATCACTAAGCGATAATTCTCACAAGGGGAGTTCATACATGTCAATTGCAAAACCCAAATCGGCTGTTCATTTCCTACAATTTACTCTTCAGGTCTACATACTGTTTCACTCTTTAGAATAAATGCAAAACACTGATGCGTTCAACAGCTGGGGATAAAAACACTCCATGTCTAACATCTCTTGGAAGTCAAACAAGGCCATCATTTCCAAGCCTTGTAATTTTTAGAAACTCAGGCATAGTATTGGTACAGCAGGCTGTTACCCTGCTGCAAGTTTATGTAAATTTTACTGAAATCAAGGGAATTCTCTGTATAAAGACATTGTTGGTGTTGTGACCTGATTTTCAAAGACAGTGAGCACCCAGACCTCCCTTTGGCTTCACAAACAGCTGTAGATGTTCATCATGTCAGATATTCAAGCCATTAGCCTTTCAGCATTCTAATATTTAAGATCGTTTAGATAGATCTACCCAGAGGAAATTACTGTAGCTATTAATTTATGTTCATTTCCTCACACGTAGAGGGAACACATGAAAGTCAAGTCATTTTTGCTGCTGACAATAAAAGTCATACATTCAAAGATCAAGTACTTTGCGGTTTTGCTGGCCCGAGCCCTTCATGCATTGTCAGCTCTCTGTCCTCACTGGAAGACCACCAGTTAATGGATTTAACCTTTACATCAGTGAAAAATAACAGATCAGCATGTCAAAGATACGTTACACTAAAGTCACATATGTCCTCTTTCTCCTTCACTTATTTTTACAGTCATTATATCTAATTTCCTTCACTGCTGCTTTACTTCGTTTCATAGAAAGCACAGTTATTCACACCAGCAAAAGGCAGTCAAAAAGAGCAAAGTTGCAGCTTTTCAGAAAGCCCACTGCTCTCTGAAATGCAGCTCCCACATGTGCCAGCTTCAAAATGTCACTAACCATCTCCTGGAGACACCCTGACAACCTTTTCCAGCTCTTGAGTCAAGCAACTGAACGTGTAATAACTTTTTTCCCCAAGGTAATGTAAAGAAAGAGAAAAATTGCTTGGTGTTGAAATAAATCTCCGTGTATGAAACAAATGAAAACAAGAAGATTACTATTTCATTGGCTTTTTATGCATTTCCTGCAAATACAGTTACTTGCACATAACGAACAGTCATATAAATACTGGCAGATGATATGGAGGTGTCAGAAGAGAACCAGAGCTCTACATTGCAAAACTCCGGGAGCATGTGCAAAGGCTACACAATTTCAGCTTGATTCAGGTTCCCAGGAAAACACCTGAGACAACGCAGCAGAACAAAACCTGAATTGTAGACAGTGAGAAACTAAGAGATTTAGGAATTCAAGAAGTCAAAACAAGAAACTGCTAGTAACTTTCTTTTCCATGACAGTTAGGCTCCTAGGACCATCCCAAATGGTTTAAAATGAGAAATCTTCTGAAATACGTGCAAGACCAACTTTTTGTCAATGGTTTCTATAGATTCGACAGTAGAAAAACCGAAGTGGAATGAATTGTTTTATTTATTATTTACAAGCAAGTTTCACCTGGAACAAGCAGAGTTCAAGTACAAATTGTCAGGCCCCGTACAGCATGCTGCTTCTGCTGCCTCTGGTAACATCAGCCAGGTTTCAGAGCCATGAAACAGAAACCCAGACATCACCGGCTCCGGCATCTTGTCTGTCAATGTGACAAGTTGAACAGAAGTTGAAGGCATCGGTCATAGCGAGCAAGAGTTCGATGCCGTGACCGGCTGTAGTGTGGATTTGTATCAAGTTCAGTGACTCCTCCGTGGACCCAATGGTTTTGTTTAGTACTCTACATAGAATATTTCTCTTTTTCACTTCAAGGTAAAAGTCCATGTACCGTAAAGCAATAACAAGGATGCTAACCAAATACATTTTAAAAACTTATTACAATATTTAGTGAGGCATCTTCCCAAGGCTCTTTCTAGGATACCTTTGGCTGCAGTTTATTCTGCAGTGCGTTATATGTGAACGAATCCTTGGAGCCAGCACAAAGTTCTAGTGGTTTTGGGTATAATGATTCACAGCAACAGTTTTGGATGCAACACTAAGTCCTAAATCCATTCACTGTGTAGAGAAAGAGCTGGATTTTGGTAAAGAGAAGGCAGAAGCCTGAAAGAAGTCATAGTTTCCGTAGGAGTCGTTAAAAGTAACATTTCAAAAACAGGGAACGGATTATTTTCTGCTAGATTTCACAGCTCTTATGACTCTTTTCTCTTCCCCTATCCATAGTTCAAAGTCAGAGCTGTAATGTGAAACACAGCCCAGCAGGAGATCAATTCAGGCAGTCTTATACATCCATACACACACACACATTGCATAGGATATTGGTTCCTGTGAAGTCCATGAAAGTTTTGCCAGATTTCAGTAAAATGATATTATTGTTCATCTCATCAAAAATTAAAATCAAACTCATAAAGTTATAAATTCCATAGAGTTATAAACGAAAACAAAATTTTTCTAAGATAAATTATGGCTTGCAAAATGCTGACACTAGGTATTAGTTTTCAGGGGAAAAAAAAAGTCTTAGAGGAGGCTGGAAGGACAGACGATGCTAAAACTAAGGTTTCGATGGGGACTGCTATAGCTCTCATTCCATAATATCGTGAATTAATGGAGCTGTATAAGAATATTTACAGAAGGGTAAAATATAAATCAACTGACCTCTTAATGTTTATTTTACAGTTCCAAAGAGGGATTTACTACTGTCCTAACTTTATTAAAAAAACAATAAACAGCTGTTTGGTCCTAGCTTTCTCAAAACTTTTTCAGTGATGACAGACATTTGGCTACAGGCGGATATTTGGATATACTTAGATATTTCTTGGGTATGTACTCTTCCAGCATAATCCAGGATGTTTTAACAATCTTGCTGATGGTCATAAAGCTTATAAAAGTAAATAACAAAGAAATGCAAAAAAACTTCAAAATCATATTTCACAACCCATTTTAGTAGATGATGTGCCTCAAAGAGGGTCTGTTACTTGGATCCTGTCGGATAGAAGATAACAAGGCAGGCTGTCAGTGACCGCATTTTCCGTACCCACTTCGTCATTGCTTGATAAGAATGAATTAGGGGCAGTTCCCAGAGTCCTGGACTCCATTAGAGCTTCTAAAAAGTGCCCATAAAAGGAGAGAATGTTTTGAAGAGTGAGAAGTTACTGGGGGGGAAGTCTTTTCCACCTATGAATTGGCCAATGTAAGATGAACCTGAAATTACCAAAACATCAGAACACAAATTCAGTAGTACACAAATTCAAAGTATCATACGACTCCTTGAATTAGCCTGAGAAAAATGAGCATGCTATTATTTTATGGATTTCTTTTATTCCTCAGTTTTGTCACAGAAGATGACGATCACGATCAACCACTGCAAACTGCAAAGTCTGAGTTTTTCACAGAATTCAGTACTGACTTGCAGAAAAACATTATGTTTTAGCAGTTTCCCTTTGCAACTCTTCAGTTTAATATTATGGAAATGTGAAAGCTATAAATGTTTTTGGAACATGTTAGTAGAGTATTTTCCTGCCTTCTCAGGATTACTCATTGATTATAGAAAGCGATTCATTCTACATCTCAGCTGAAGCTAAATAAAAAAAAAAAAATCAAAACAAAACATGGCTTTGGAAAGCTAATTTGAAAAATTTCTCCTTTTTGACATGTATTTTGGAGAAGACCTCAATTAGAACAGCTCATTACATAGCCAGACTTTTTCATTTTCACCCTCAGTCGGTCATAATGAGCCACACTGGTCTCTGTCATGGTCCTCTGTGCACACACTCCATATAATCGTGCTCACCAGCCTATTTCAGCCATATAACAGTCAAGTAAGAACACGTCTGGTCGGTAACACTTAGGAATAACGGGCCAGGTTCATCACTGAAGTCAGTGGGAGGGCTGACGAATGGTTTGGCCCATTAACTCAGAAATATAGGAAGTCTGCAGAACCAGACTATCTTGGCTCCTGCTCTTTCCTCAATGCCCATACATGGCACTCATTAATATCAGATGGAAATCTCAAATCAAAAAGAAAATATTCCCCTTCTGAGAACGGAATAGACATTGTTACCGAAAAGCCGGGCTTATCTGCCTTTGGCTGTGGTCTGAAAATCACATCCCACTTACCATATAAGCAACGAGCAAATTGCTGCCTCTGCCTGCACTATAATTTCCAGATAAGAAAAATGGAGATTACAATTTTAGCTCCCATGATTAAGATGGATGCATGGTGCTCACGGTAGTGAGGATCTCAACCTCTCTAAAATTTAGCACAGTTTACACAAAGCATCCCTTTATCCGCTTGATTCTTAGTCCGTTTAGAGCCTGCTGCAGCAATCTATCCCTATTCAGCAAAGCGTTTATGCATATACCTAATAACAACCGCATTTAAGGAAATTCTTGAAGATAAACATGGCTTTAAATGCTTTACTCAACAGAGGAGAAATCTAAGCTGTGTCTAAAATAACCAACTGGACTGGGATCCTGCTTTTCAAGTATTTTCAGATGTTGAAAGTAAAATTATAACAAGCGCATTAAGAATTCTTGTCAGTGTGCATTTTTCTAGCTAGACTCTGGTGAAAACGGTATTTTGAGTGGAAAAAGATGGCTTTTCCTTAGTTAAAAGTGGTGGAAGTTGTATTCTTCATTTGATGCAAAATACCCTTCCTTCATAAAAACCTTTTTCCATTATGATATTTTTAGATTTTTCATTTTACATCTTTGATGGAAAATGCTAATATTAATTAGTACTTAAATGCTAATTAGTATTTAAACTGAATAGTAACTACTAAAATGTTAAAGACAAGGTAAATGATTACAGTGTTTGTTTCAGGGATAGGGAAAGGCCTCAAGTTTAGTTTGGTTTTTAATTTTCCATTGCAGATTCCTGTAATGATAGGAAATACATTCCTCCAGTCAGAAGGCTGTCTGAGGACAAACTGATCCTCACCTAATTTAGAGGACGACATCATTCTCAGCTAATTTAGACCACCGTAACATTTATAGCCTCCCATGGGAATTCATTTACATAACATAAATCCTTTGAGTCAATGGTGCAGCCAATTCTTTGCGGAATTTTTGTTTGTCTGTCTTATCAAAAATCCCATCTTTTCCCCCCTTCCCCCCGGTGTCAGAAGGCAGCTTGCTCTTAATGCGAACACCTTTTACAGGATGGCACTTTCCTCCACTTCTGACTCTCCCCTAATTCAAAACGGTTGTCTTTTCCTATCACTTTCAAAGGCAATAAATTGACTTGAACTTCAGGGAGGACAGGAGTCAATTTGTGCTCCGGGAAACAGAACAATGTCAGTCAGAAGAAGATTTCTAGGCACCAGAAGCCTACCAGTCTTCCAGAAGTACTAGGAACTGGAAAATGACCTGCTCTCAAAGTCTGTCTACACTTAATAGCAACATACTGAATTTTCTAACCTGAGAGATCCATTTCAGTCCAATATCTACTTACAGAAAAAACATGCACAGAGGACAGTCAGGCCCCAACATTTGGCAAATCATTTTACTATTCCTTTAAAAAACCACCAGTCCGTTCTCCCTAGCAATGTTTCCAACAGAAACCAAAACCAAACACACACACACACACACCCCCAACATGTTCACAGGGATTAAACTTTTCACCTTTCTACCACTTACACAATGGCAGTGGCATGTAACCAGCATAACTTCATTTAAATCATTTTATACCCTCTATGGGCTTGTCACTGAGCATTTTCAGAACATAATTTTACATTGCTGAAAATCCCGTTGTGATTGGATGAAGTGAAGATGGAGTGAATCAGTGGTGGAACGCATCCAGTGGAGTTAGACCTGGGAAACGCCAGCCTTTGACTTCAGTGAATTATATCAAAAATATTGTACCCTGACTTTCCTGCTTGATTAGGGGATACGAATGGGGAATGTGCTGCATTAACATACCTAGCCTCCTGTTTGGTGATACTGCTTGATTTATAACATTTATGATCCGCTTAATGCCCCTGCATACATGCAAATTGTACTGCTAATTTTTTTTCACTGCGACATTTGCCGAAACTACAGAACCTCCTGCTTGACTTCACAGGGAATGTGGTCTGAAAGCAGAAAGGAAGCATGAAAGAGGAAAACAATGTAGTTTTACTCTAATGGTTGCTCCTGCTATAAAACATACATAAACTCCTTGCAGTCTCATACAGTTTTTATTGCTCTCCCCCCCCCAAAAAAAAAATATCATTCCGTTATACATATTTGCTATGCTAGAACTGACACTGGCTGGAGCAGACTGGTTTCTTTCCCTTTAGGAATGTTCTTGGTCACCTAAGAAACCCCAGCTAAGGAAGAAAACAGTCCTGACTTGGGCATGGGATCATTTTACATCAAGTTGCTTGAGACTGATGTCTTTACTTGGCTTGTAACAAATTGCACAAGCCATGTCAGTGTGCTTGGTGTTATTCAGCTTTTAACAACTTTGCTATCCTCTCGGCCCTTTGAATTTCACCGGTGGTCATGTGCTACTTATAGTAATATTCTGTATTTTTTTCCTCTGCAACTCCAATAGCTCAATTAAATTTTGGGGTGCCTCAGTCCCCTGCTAGACCTGGTGTAGCAAGAGAACCAAGAGGAGGGCTGTAGAGACAGCTTCCCTTGAGTGCAGAGAAGACCACGAGCCCTATATCTGGATGTCCCTGGTGTGTGGCGAGCATGGGACTGGGCAAGCGCCAGCCAGAGTGGCTGTACACCACCCCAACTCCACTCTCCAGGGGTAAAGGAGGCATGAGTGGATCAGTACAATGCAGAGCAACCTCCAGTCCCTAAAACTGCCTGCATTTTATAAACTGCCCTCTGCTGTGAGCTCTTCATCTAAATTGCTGGTGCTCTGAGGTCATTCTGTCTGCATAATATTGGGGTGCCTTATTGTTTGCTGATGGGATAGGGAAAATGGCCAAGGCCAGGTTGGATGGGGCTTGGAGCAACCTGATCTAGCGGGAGGTGTCCCTGCCCATGGCAGGGGGTTGGAACTAGATGATCTTTAAGGTCCCTTCCAACCTAAACCATTCTATGATTCTATGATTTTCCCAGCGCTCATTGGTACGAATGCGGGAGGCAGACGGATACGTGGTCACTAGCAAATTGTGCTGACGTACAAGTTCTTCTCTGCCCATGTCAGGAGACGCAGAGGTAAGTCAGCTCCCAAAGAGATTGTAGGGGACAGCAGAAAGGCTTCCCCTCCTGCTGAAGGCAACGGCTCTTAAGGGAAGGAAAACAAGCACCCGCCTGAAGAGAAGATGAGAAATTCAGATGGCACGGGTATGAATTAAGCCAAGCGTGACTAATGAAATGACAGGTGATTTCCAGTGCCATTTCACCTTTTCAGTCCATGCATTGCTCTTTATCAGCTCATCCAAGCTGAAACTGCAGCCTTGTCCCTGTCTGGGGAGCAGCAAATAGGCTGTCACCCTCATCAGGTTTTACCCTTCCTCGACATGAAACCTGACAGAGTGGTAGTAAGACATGTATTACAAGGAGCAGCCCCATAGCTGGGAAAAGCAAAATGAAGCCCCAAAACAGCTACTGAAATAAAAAGTAGCCGTGAATCTTCAATATTAAAAAAAAAAAAATCAATACTAAAAATACCAAATGAGCAAACAGTACAACCATGAGCTCTGATTATCAAGTTCAGCTACTTGGAGCAAATGTGCAGATGCAGAGTGAGAAACTCCCAACAGTTCCTCTGAATGCCCATACTGAGAGGACCTCTGAGATCCTCCGTACGGGTCTCACCCAGTACCTTTCTCCACGCATCCTTCAAACAAGCGGATGGGTGAGGCAGCCTAATGTTAAACTTAATTAGAGCAGATAACATGACTTACAGCTGCTTCTTCTCACCACATGTCCATAATATCTGACTGAAGAGTAGCATCCGCCTCTGCAAAGCCAGCACTGGACACACATACATGGACATATGGAGCCCAAGCTTCATTTTAGGGTTTTCCTTACCTTGACTTGGAAGTCCTAAACTGGAGAAATTCTCTGCCAGATTGTCCATGGGGCACTGACGTCTTTTCTTCTGTCTTTCTCTTTTGCCTAGGCATGCATCAGCTACCTTCTTGCATGGTGGTACAACAAAAGGGTTGGCAGGCATTGGAACAGGCTGCCCAGGGAAGGGGTTGCGTCACCATCCCTGGAGGTATTTAAAAGACACATAGATGTGACGCTTAGGGACATGGGTTAGTGGTGGACTTGGCAGCGTTAGGTTAATGGTTGGACTCGATGATCTTAAGGGTCTTTTCCAACCTAAATGATTCTATGAATTATGAGCTTAAAAGGCAAACAAGATACTGTAAATTTATCAGCCATATTTGTGTGATTTACAAACCTGAGTGTTCCTTCAAGGGAATATTATTTCTAACTGGATATCAAACTATGTCATGATCACAGCTGAAAAATGGTGCTTCAGTAAGAACTTCCTGAATATTTAATAATTAGAGTCATGTCATTACCAATAAGCACTATAACGAGCTGCCTTGATACCAGCACAACCATTTTGCTGAGCAGCTTTTGCAGTCGAATGGTTCACAGCCATGCGTGCTTAAAACAATACATTTCATAAAAGTTAGGCACAAAGTATAGAAAAAAAAATCTATCATGAATATTATTACTTATTTTCAAATTAAGACAGGCTGGCCACAGTCATGTCATTATTGAGCGTGTTTTGTGGAAAGATCTGAACAATCAAATTTCATAAACCAATGTTCTTTAAAAAAAAAATCATTTAAAAGCCAAATGTATGAATATTTTTTAAAAACAAGTGGAAAATGTGTCAATGCAAACATTTGAACAAAAAATTCCTCTGTTTTTCTCCAATAAAGAAGCAGGAATTACATACAATTTATCTGGCCAAACGCATTCAAATAATAGCTCAAATTTTGAATATTCATGACTAGTCATAACATGAATAATCCTCATGTTCAAAAAAAAAAGAGAGAATCTACTTCAGAGCAGTTCTGTAAATTAAAAGAGCAAGAAAATTCACCAGGGAGAAATTATATTCTTTGAAAGTACGTGATTTGCTCAATCACTTAACTAACCTAAAAAATTTTCTACTTTAATTTTCTGAGTTTCAGACTAGAAACATTCTTCTTCTGGTTTGATTGTGTTTTTTCCCTCTTTTCTTAATCGCTTTATGTGTTGTTACCCATTGCAGATAGTTGTGAACAGCGTGAAAATGTGCTTTAACTTATTCCAGGGATATAGAAGATAAAACTAATTTAGCCATTAAAATAAAAAAACCCTTCACTGTTGCTTTTGAGACTGAGCCTAAGGATTTTAACTGATTGACTTACCCTTGAAATCTGCAGCTGAAATCTGTAAGGGAGGCAGTGAAGAAAGGAAATCTGGAGCCAACTTCACTCACAAGTCTTAGTCAAGAGGAGGCACCAAATTCATCTGGATGGCGCACGGCATTCACCCCTGTGGGTCCATAAATTTCCAAGGAGCACAAGAAAAAAAGAAGAGTTCCTTCTCACCACTTCCATCTTTGCTTTTCTGTATTATTTTAAGATTGTTGTCTTCTCGAAGTTTCTGCAAAGAGTGACGCGCACCTGCGGAGCAGAGAACAAGGTAACGCTAAGCACGCACATACTGTTAGAGAGTCTGTCTCGATTTGCAAAATCTGAGACTTTCACACGCCATGAAGCCACTCTGCTGAGCCCACTGTGACACACTCGGGGTATTTAATGTCACGCTGCACTCATTGGCTTCTCGCTAGTCAACTTCCATACCATTTCCCTGCTTGAATTTGCGTCCAAGCAAATATTGCTGCATCAGTAGGGAGCTGAATCAACCATATATTGCTCTGTTAAAGCCAGAGAAGTTTCTTGCTTGCACTCCTTTAAGGTTCTGCCTAAAATCAAATTTTAAAGACAACATGCAGTTGACATTAAAAATCATGTTATAGATAAACATCTGACAAGACGGAGAAATATTCATTGTTGGATTTTCAGAATAATTTTCAGTTTGTTATCTGGTGTGCTTGCTCAAGTAAAATTTGACAAAGTTCAGACAATTAAAAATATTCCATAGCTCCTTTTAGCCAATTTAATCTTGCTTTCTTGAAAATTTTCCTTAGTTATACATATTCCTCCATAAATTATGTTGGTAACAGCTTGAAAACCTATTTTATCCCAAGTGGAAGATACAGCTTTTAGCAGAATTTATAGGGATGGTCAACGCTGGGTCTCAAATAATAAGGCAGTGGTAAAGTAGGTCATTGTTATCTTAATCCCACAGTGAAAGACAGATGAGTCGAGTTTTTCTGTGGAGGTCTTTACACAAAATCCCAGGGAAAAAAAGGCTCAACTGTTCATGGTAAGAAAGGTAAATGCAGTATAATTGAGTTTTTATTTTCTATGGCATGCATTTTGTATGGGTGACAGGTCCTTTAAAGGTCTAGAAGAGTCTGGTCCACACCAGCTGTGGTTTTTAGAGTCAGTGTCACTAGCCTGCTAAGAACGGGGCACACGTCTGTCCTCCATCATCACCGAGGTTACTTAACTTTCAGTTATAATAAAGCCTCGTCTTAGTTATAATCTCTGTCTCAGCATTTTCCTTCATCATCAACACAGAATACTCCACGTTTCACAGTAGGCAGCATCCATTTACTGAGGGTTTATGTAATAAATTGACCACCAAACTCATACTACAGCTTAGGAAGAAAAAAAGGAGGTTTTTGGGTTCCATGTGGGACTTGTCTTCATCAACTAGACACCATGAAACCATCAATTACAGTCATAAGTCAATAAGGTAAACACCATTTGAACTTGCACCCCAGTGGAAGCCTGAATTTAGGGACATGGTTTCATGAATTGTCCCAGACAGGGGATGCTCAATCCACTCCTCTGCAGCAATTACAGTACAACTGTTGTCTTCGTGTGTTTTCAGTTCTTTGAATCCAGTTTTCTGGATATTTTTAAGCAACGGTTTATTTTTAAATGGTACTTTAAAGACAACTTAGGTCTGCATGGAATATTTTGTTTGCGTGCTGCTCATAAAGTTTTACATTTGGTAAAAGTTAATAACAGAAAAGTGGATTAAATCCAAAAGCAGCGGAATAAAAATAATTCCCCAAGAGTATTGTTTGTTTCTATAATTCAAAATTTCATGCACAGGACATCAAGTCATTTATCAAGTCAAGCTGAATTGTATTTGTTCATAAAGTTTTACAAATGTGTTAGATCCAGCAACAGCGATTCCAAGTTTTATAGTTAAATTTGTGTTAGAAAGCTGGGACATACATTACCATTAAAACAAACACTAAATTCCTGTTATCACTGTATATGATTTTAAATCTCATCTAAATTTCATCAACATTGTCTTGGCAGTAAATTATACTGATGAGGGAAATGCAATCATATGGCTTTATTGCTAGAAGGCTCAGAATACCTTTCTTCAATTTATTTTTTAAACAGCTGCATTTACTACTAAAGATTTCAATAAAGTGCCTTTTTTCTTTAAAAAAAATGGCAGTTGAAAAGGTTAGGAATTTTTCCCCACTGTAAAATTTTTACATGCTCTCATGAAGAAATTTTTAAGGCAGCCAACAAGAATGTTCTAATTCTTTTGTCCCAGTTTCTCAAAATATCGAAACGATGTTATGTGCCGCCTTGTCCCAGATTGTCTGTCGGTAGATTGCAGGGCATAATAGATCATTTTATGGTAACCCAGAAATAAGGAGCTACGCGCTATCCTTGACGGTAATACCCATGCCGCTGGGTCGTAGTACTGTGGCGGAATATAGAGGTTGGGTTGGATTAGCTTTATAAGAAAATATGTAAAATATGTGCTGCACCTTTGATATTCGTAGTGCCCCAACAGCGCTAACTATCAACCATCAGCACTAAAGATAAAGTGAATTTATGTGCACTGGCACAGAAGTCTCTAGAACGGCTGTAACAGATTGGATTTCCTCAGGGTCTGACAACAGCCGAAGCCCGTGTACAAGCACATCATTATATATTATCTGTGTTCATGACAGCGTTCACTGTAGTTACCACTTCTATCTTAATGTTATAATTTTAAATGAGACTATAGCCTTTTCACTATTTCAAGTGTCTATCTTCTGTACCCGACAGCAGTTTCCAACAACCTGCAGTTGCTTAAATGCCATATATATTATATACAGATATCATATCATACACATGCAACCTCTTTAAAGTCTATCCTCCCCCTTGACTAAAATCCCTTCCTTTCCAGGCTGTCGTGAGCCAAGCAGGCAGCTGTGGGAGCCTTCCCTTCCGAAAGCTGCGCGGGCATTAATCTGAAATGTAAGACGCCACGTTCCATGTCCGGAATGATTCTCAGACAGAGAATATAACAAAACCTCTGTGCTTCTGACAAAACAAATTTGCTGCCCGTCCAGCGGGTGACAGCTAATACAGTTACTCGAGCCCACCTGTGACAGCTGCTAAATAGAAACAAGCCGTTCTTCGCCTGTGCCCCCCGCTCAGGTCGGTACGGAAGCAGACATCCTATTCGTAATGATATTGCCATCGATATCGGGTGCCTGGGCAGTGTACGGAAATTATATATTTGCCCATGAATAGAATTATCCGGAGGTGTCAATATCGCTTCAAACTGGAAGTGGGTAGATTTAGAATAGATATTAGGAAGAAATTTTTCCCTCTGAGGGTGGTGAGACACTGGCCCAGGTTGCCCAGAGAAGCTGTGGCTGCCCCATCCCTGGAGGTGTTCAAGGCCAGGTTGGACGGGGCTTGGAGCAACCTGGTCTGGTGGGAGGTGTCCCTGCCCATGGCAGGGGGTTGGAACTGGATGAGCTTTAAGGTCCCTTCCAACCTAAACCATTCTCTGATTCTATGAATAATTAGGAGAGCCCTTGTGATCTCCTGTGTATTCCATCCATTTGAAAACAAACAAGAAAGGCTTTGTACCGCCAGGTTAGATCCCTGGAACACTTTACAATGTGAAATAATTAAGTTTCTCCACTTTCACATCCTCAGCGAGAGCAGTTCTATATGGATATTGGTTGCTTCGTTGCACTGTGAAACTCGAATGGTGGAAACGGCGTAGCTCTGAGGCAGGGTTGAGACCGCCACCCATCGCCAGGCGAGAACTCAGCAAAGTTAGGCAATCTGACCCAAAGGGAAAGCCTGCTCAGCTAGGCCCAACTCCCTTATACAAATCATGGCTTTGGAACAGCGTGAAGCCTGGTGACCCAGCGTTTTTGATAGCCAAAGATGATTGAGACTCAAGGTGGAGTTCTTCCCCAGGCATAAGAGCAACAGCAGCAGGATAAAGTCACAGGCTGTGAAACAAAGCGTAATGCAGTTATTTCCTACAACGCCTTGGATCAACCTGCCGCAAACCCCTCCCTCTGCCAAGGTTGTGACACCTGCAGGGCGCCACCACAAGTGACGTGCTTTAAGGCTTCTAAAGGGAACAAAACCTAAAGTAAAAAAGTGTCTTATACATCTTAAAAGTGCCAACAAGATCCCTACATTACCCACCCTTCCCAAAAACAAACACATAAACAAGGATCAATAAACAGTCTCTTTTTGAGAGCAGATTAAGTCATTCCCAAGTATTTTCCAAGCAAATTACTAACTGTGATTTTAAAGATTTCAGAGGGCCCAGTTAATTATTCCCTAGCTGTGGCTGTATCTCCTCTTGTCCCTTCTCCCCCTAAGTATTATTCTAAGTGAGATATTCTTCGTTCGGCTGCAGAGCTTTCTAAGTGCTGGCGTGCGGCGCCGGAGATCCCTTTCCCATCTGTTCAAAGCATTTTTATGCTCCTGGGCCGAAAGCGTAGTTGTTCTACTCTGATTTCTGCCAATAAATACCCGTCTGAATGCTTGACTTGACTCCTGTGAGGAGGCTTGCTGATTTCAACGTTACTTATTAGGCAGACGAAGAAGCGTTTGCAGATCTGTACGCTTCCATGCCCTGCCTACGTAACGGCGATATCACTGCTCTCGCTGCCTAACTACTGGGAAACAAATTCACACCTGACAGCCAGTTGCTCAAGCACCACAATGACGGTACCCACGCTGTAGCTAGTTTGATTCTCCGCTATTATTAACGTGCCAAACAAACAGTGTATCAGAGATGATCTCATACAGTCAAAAGAATGGAAATCAACTACCGCCGGTGGCTTTAAACTGAAACATGAACATAACGCAGGGGAACGCATCATTCCTAAAAGTGCCTCTCCACGGCTGCGACAGACAACAGGGAAGAGGATGCAAACGGGTTCAAATGACTGTATCTGAAGCCATTGTTGCTTTGCTCTGGTGGAAACAAGCCGGTATTTTGAAGATCCTTCACATTCTAAGTGGCAGGTGTGCGCCTCTGCTTCTTATTAGAAAAACCCCCAGCTGCTTTCTGTGAATTTAGCTTTGGGAGCCGGAACGCTCCAGTTTCAGTCTGCATTCTGGGACAGGTAGCACAGACCAATTAATCATGAAAGCTCCCTCAGATGCTCTCACCTTCTTTTGTCTTTGAATAGCAGGATACAAAACAAAAATGGGTCATCGATGCATTAGCAGGAGGCTACGATATCCTATCCTTGAAGAGATGTTATACTTGCAGCATAGACACGAAATACAGAGAAAAGCAATCGTCCACTCATTCCAAAAGCGTTATCAGCTGTGGGTGGGTGGTGTTTGCTTGTTTGGTTTTACAAGCAGCACTAAAATACTTTTTTTCTAGCAAGGATATCGATAGTTTTCGACTCCGTAAATCCTGGGTGAAATGAAAGAGTTGGAACACATAACGCTGAAGAACAGATGAACTCACTGCTCGCCAAAGATGCAGTAGGAGCCAGGAGAAATAAGGGGATTTGGGCAATAAATGTGGGGGCCGAATGCCTGCGACGTGGGGTGTGCCGGCAGGGTAGGAGCAACAGGTAGATAAGAGAAGCATGTTTATGGGAAAAAAAAAAATTAGCTGGAAAAATGCGTGATGAAAAAAAAGAGGTAGAAATGGAAGAAAGTTGTCATAAGAGGTATAAAGCCTCATTATCCTCCACTTGGTTTTCATGAAGAAAGCGAGGAGGGGCTGTATACGAAACAAAGGGGGCAGAGAGGCAAATAAATGACAATTCAAATCTCTGACTGGGCAGAAATCAGCCCAACGCTACCGTATGGCTTTAACGGCAACAACAGATTCCTTGGGATAGACAGAATAGGCAGAAGTAGTAGGATAAAGTCCATGTCTCATTTACTACGGATATCACGCAAAAAGAGGAAAAAAACCCCCAGAACCAGAAGGCTCAACAAGCATGATTTGAATAATAAGAATAACAGAAAACAGTTGGCATGGAACGTTTAGCAAATTATACCTAAACTGCAGACAGTCAGCACGCGTTTGCCCACAGAGAGCTTGCCTAACAAATCTCGTACTGCCTCATTGAAGCCGCAGCAATAACGGAAAAGATTTTACAGGGAAAGAATCTGTGGGTATAATTACATGGCCTGCAGGAAACGCTTCTGACAGAACAACCAGCTGGGAGTTAAACAGGAATCGGGGAGCAACCACTACAATCCAACTTCACTCAATGCAATGTTACGGTGGAAGAGAAATCGTAAAGCACAGGAATAAATCAAAAGAGATCTTATGTCCCAGGACACCAAGGGAGTAAAGGGTCTTGAATGACATGGCGCATCCTGCACGGTTCCCTGGAAAACACTGGGGAATGAGTGTGGGCAAGAATCCCAAGAGAGGTGATGTTTCGTATTTAATTAGGAATAAGCCGTACCCCTTCCCCAAACACCTGGGGGGAGTGGGGGGGGCGGGGAATAATGAAATTTTGAGCATATGAGGTTTAAAGGCTTAAATTTTAAGGATGAAAGAGACTGTAATGGATTATTCTGACTTCATATAGAATGCAATGCCAAAGAATCTCACCCAGTAATTTCTGGCTGGACAACCGTACATCTAGGAAAAATATTTAGTCTGAATTTAAATACTTCAACAAATTCATTATATCCACAGGTTGATTGTTCTGATGGTTAATTACTCTCAGTGAATCTTAAATGCACTCCAAATTAGTCTGTCTCCAGTTTCAAGCTCTGGTTTTTGCTGGACTTTTGCTCGGTTTCAGCGCTCTCTGCAACCTTCGCCCTGGAGGTTCTACAAGTTTGCTCTAAGTTACCTTATCTTGGACTAGGTCGAACTACTTTAGTTTCTCATTATCGATCATCCTTTTGAGACTCCAAATCGTTCTTGGGATCTTTTTTCCATTTTTTCCAAATTGTAAATGCCTAATCAGCAAACAGCAATGAATCTTATTTAAAAAAAAAAAAAAAAAAAAATCAAAATCGAAGCAGTTGCGTCTTGGTACAGACCAGAAAGTCAGGTCTGAATTTCTGCGAATGACTCTACAACCTGGCTTCTGGTAGAGTTAACCCTGATTCAGTTTTTCCTGATTTTTTTACACTTTTAACCAGAAAAGAATCTGGGGCAACTACACAGTTCTGGTTAGAGGAAGAAAAAAAAACTCAAATGGACAACACCAAAGGTTCAAGAGAGGACAACTGAGATAATAAGCCTTAATGACCCTAAATGATAAGCAAAACAAGGTTAAACGTGCTGTGGAAAAGAGCAGATTAGCAGAAGGCCTCGCTGATATATAAAACGCCTTGAGGGAATAGAAAGGATAAATTTTAGTAGACAAGCAATTTAGTAGAGGGATATGCGAGCATGATTAATTAATTAACATCTGTATTAGTTAATGACAATGAAAAGCTCCATGTTATTGCTGAGCTGTATTATGAGGAAGAATAAAAGCAGCAGACAACTTTATACTTCTTAATGCAGAAGTTTAACAAAATTACTGGGGAGGCAGCACCAGGCTCTGCGAGTACCTGGGCTGGTGTAACCCAGGCATGGCAGAGGAGGAGGGAAAGGGGACAGAGCTGCTTTGGCCAGGGTAAATTTTTGATATAACACAAGAGCTCTTTGTTTGGAGAGTTCATTTTTGCCCTCTCTGCCTTCAAAATAAGCGCAACTATCTTCCAGTTAACTCAGTTCCGAGACTCTCGTCACAGAAGGGAGTTACTTCTCACTGGTCCTAAGGAAATATTCAATATTCCAACGCTATAACAGAAAAAACCCAACCTTCTGAGGATAACGATGTATCGGAGCAGATTGCAGAGGCCGTGAAATCTCTGCCCTTGGAGGTTTTGAAGACCTGGTTAGACAAAACCCTGAACTGGCCTCATGTGAACTCAGGCTTGACCCTGCTCTGAGCAGCAGGTTGGACTGGAGACCTCTCAAAGCCCCTTGCAACGTGAACAAATCCACGACGCTGCAATATAAAGGAAGAATTTATTATTTAAATAATAGGGAAGCTATATTGATAAGGAAAATATTAACACAATTTACCGTTATATGAGATATTTAAATACGAAAAACCATGCAACAAATAATTTAGGATATTTTTGCCTGGAGCAATTTCACACATTGTGGTCTCTGAGGTGGTTTAGTGGGTCTTGGTAACTATCATAAAGCTTACTGAAGCAGATGTATTTTTCAAGCAAGAGGCTGATTTATATCAAACAGAAACTATAATCTCCTTACAGTCTGCTTGTTTGACTTGGAGAGGTGAAGACTGTTTTTCAATGATCTCCATTTAAAAGAAATATTTGGAACTTACTTTTCTCTCTCCTTTGATTGTGAAATAAACAACTGGAAACAGGTGGTTCCCTTTCAGACACTGAAATTCAGCATATTGCTTATAAAAAAATACTTTTGCTAACCAATTTTCATGCTTAATGACTAGAACTCATCAGATGCTTCATATTGTAAATTTATATGTTGCTTTATATTGTGAATATATTATTTAAAATATTATATTATATTAGATGCTTTATAATGTCACAGTATCTACAACTTGCTGCACGTATCCCCTTTTGCTACAAATTCAAATTGCTGCCCATTTAACATGTAGAGTGGAATTATTACACGTATGCCTAACAAAAAATATAGGGCCCAAACAGCTCAGTCTCTCCCCATCCCTCCCTCCCCAACTAACCCGTGGTCGTTTAACCCCCTGTATCTGGTCTGAACAGACTTTGATCGAAATACAAAACTTCTGCCTCCGGGATCACCACCGTAAGCATATTCAAGTCCCTTAAAAAAATCTTGCAAAGGAAGCCAATAGAAAAGAAAAACTCATTTATGTTCCAATGCCGTTTCCAGCAGTAGGAAATGCCACTCTCATTGTCACTGCCAGTGCGGCTTGAAATGTTTCATTTAAATTTGTATTGAACTCGGGCTGCTGATGGTCCTCCTCTCTCCCTCCTACAGTCAAACTCAGCTTCCCAAATTCCCCTCTTTGTAGGGCTGTACTGCTAGACAAGTCCCCACCTAATTATCAAGATAGAAAAGGCTTTTTCACCCCAGCTACCATTGTCGTAACAGCTGATAATACAGTTTTTCTGGCATCTTCTGACAAAGGATTATGTCAGTAGGAGATCAGACGCTCTCCTCAGAAAGCGGCACAGTTGGACCGTGCACCGCTATACAAATCAGAATCCTTTCTCCTGCTAAACGTCGGAAATCTGAGTATTATATCACTCCCAATTTTGAAACTATATCTGCATTGCCAAAGCAGAAGGCTCCGGGAGCACAATCCATACTCCTTTCCATTAAAGGTTCTGCCATTGTGGTGCACGGAGGAGGTCCTTCCCTGGAGACACCATTCTGGCCAGGAAGAAATACTTAACGGTGACAGCAGACCGCACGGGACGCAAAGATATTTCTTGGTGTCCCCTCTTGCCTAACTGAAAAGGTTCCCTTCAGGTTGCACCCGAGGCCACCCATTTTCATCACAGCGTCAATAACATCAGTACGCATGGGCAGCCGAATAAACTTTACGGCATGGTTTCACGCAGTAGTAACATGAAGGACGTGTGGACACGTAGCATCCCTCAGCTCGACGGGACTGGATCCAGCCTTCTGCTCTGTCACGCAAGGATCCTTGCCGCAGGGAACAGCTCTAGCCTAATCTGACTGAGCGGGAGCTCACCTTTTAAGTTATGCACAGCAAACTGAGTAGCAACGTATCTCAACTATGTGCATCTTCTACTACTTCTATAACCCACCGATTTTGTATCTGGGATCTTTTTCTTACCAATAACACAACCACAATTTAAATGATTATACTGATCTACAGGCATTAGATAGAAATCATGTCCAATCTGGTCTCTCTTTGGCAAGATAAAAGATCAGAGAGCAGGAATCACATTTGTCTCGATCCTGTTCTCCTAAACGTCAAAGCCAAAGTTTTCCCCTATAAATATAAAAAGTGTATAACAGTAAAGGATCTTTTTTTTAACAGGTAAGGAATACAGTAAGAGAAGAGCTGCACCCATGCTGATAGTATGTCTTGAAACACTTCACGGTGTTTCAAAAAACAACCCGTGACTTTGGGGGTTAGGCATAAACAAGTTAAGACGTCTCTGAATTACGACTCTCTTTTCAGACTGGTTTTCTCTGTGGGCGATTCCCAGACACAGATAACAAAGCACAAGACAGCATTTTCACCGTCAAATAAGATTCAGCTGTAAAACTTCTTGATACACATTCAACCTTTGTAAAAATATTTTTAAGTATTTTAAATAATCTAAAATATTGCCAGCTAAAACATTTAGTCTAACTAAACATAGTGATAAATATAACTGTGATGCCATTGTGATGGACAGATGGTCTATAATTGAGTAGACGTTAACAGGGTACCTCTCTAGGAAACAAAGTTTGCTGCCAACCATTTACTTATTTCAGTTCTACTGACCAAGACAAACGCAAGGGCTTTAAATACGATGACAATCTAATTTTAGCTTCTAAGAATCAGTTTCAAAGTGAAGTCAATAGAAAACATTTAGCCACCAATTCTGTAGAGGTTTGGCTTTTTGATTTTTTTTTTTATTTTTATTTTTTTTTAATCCCTGAGATTTCAGCAATGAAATATAAAAAGAAAAATGGCTCTGTATTTCTGGTACTAGCCCAAGAGACCAGGAATGAACTCCCGCACAGTTTTTGGTAAAGCTTCTTATGTTTCCTGTGCCTCAGGGAATGGCAATAATCTCTCTAGTACCCAGAACTGCCTTTAAAAGATACTTCTGTACACTTCAATTTCTGAGTTGAGTACCGTTTGAACTAGTGCTCGTTTTTAAATGCTTCACAGTTTCAATACAAACTCATGCGATGACCTTGACACTCCTTTTTTCAGGGCGCAGAAGCCTGAGAGCAGCAGCACCTCATTGCCTTGCAATACCTGCACCATGATGGTTTGCTGAGATAGAACATGTAAACTCACAATGGAAAAAATTAGAAGAAAATGCTGGAACCGCATTGCTCTGATAATGAAATAACGATGAAAACGTTACTGTGGTTGAACTACATACACTTAGCTCTATTTAGAACAGAATTCCCTTGCATAGATACAATTCACTGACAAAACGGGGGAGAAAGCTTTTCCCACAGAGAAATTTAATAATTCTTCACAGCAGAATTGCTTGCGTCTGTTAGGAAGTTGTCAGTCTAGTCTCATAAAACAGAAAATAAATCGTCATTGAATATATAGTCTATGTTGAATTTTGTTGTCTTTCCTCAGGCTACAGTCCTGCTGAAGTCAAAGCTTTCTTTGAGAAGACTGTAAAGATTTAGTGCAAGAACATTTCTTTTCATGGGAGAAGTAGAAATTTGGCTCATTACTTACACCAGTTCTGTGTAAGTGTGACATCCACTGGCGGGTAGTGGAGAGTAAAACCTATAAAGCAAGCAGCTCGATAAACCGCAGCCTCCCAGAACTCTACATTTATGTAACCTCTTATTCCAACAAACTTTACCAACATATTTGCCCAGCGTGAGCCTCATAGTGTGATATTTGCCTAGTAAACACTTTTGAGAGAGAAAAAGATATTAATTAAAGGCGAGCAATAAAGTCAGAGGTGTTTACTAGTATTTCTCCAATAATTCTCCTTTTTTAATAAACAGAACCAAAAGTGTAACTGGTTAGGTAAAGCTTCGCAGCACACACAGAAAGAGTTCCATTGTTAAAACACAGAAATCTTCTCAGTTCTTCTGTCACCTGTTTCCAGATTTGCCGATTTTTTTCCTGAGAGCTTGGGCAAGTGAACAAACTACCCTGCATTTATTAGAGAGACAAAGTAATCACAGATGAAGATGAAATTAGGTTGGAAGAGACCTTTGAAGTTCACCTGGTCCAACACCCTGCTTGAAGCGGAGCTAAGTTGTAAATTAAATCAGGTTCCTTATGGCATTGTCCAGTCAAGTTTTAAAAACATCTAAGAATGAGGATTCCCCCAACCACTCCAGGCAGCCTATGCCAGTGCTTAACCACACTCGGGATGAACAATTTTCTCCTTGAAGTCCAACTGGAATTTCCAGATGCCAGTCAGACTTTGACCCATGGACCACTGCCCCTCAACCAGTTTTTCCCTCACTTCGTAGTCCACCCATCCAGCTCACGTCTCCTTAATTTGGCTACTAAGGTGATACACAAGACTGTACCAAAAGCCCTTCTCAAGTCAAAGTGAACATCACCTGTTCCTCTCCCTTCATCCACAAAACCTGTCATTTCATCATAAAAACCAAACACAATGGTCAAGCATGATTTGCTCTTGGTAGATCCATGCTGGCTCTTCAAATTTGTGTTCTTCATGTGCCAGTAAACAGTTTTCATGAGGAATTGCTCCATAATCTTCCCAAGGACTGAGGTGAGGCTGACTGGCAAGTAGTTCTCTTCTTCCTTGTCTACCCTGAAGATGGTGTAGCATTTCCTTTTTCCTGTCATATTAGTTAATTCGTGAGAATTAATTGTTAAAGGATATAAAAACCTCAGACAAACGATAGGATGCAAGGGCCCTGGTCCAAGACTATTGAAAGAGGTGTTACTGAATTTTGAACGTAGACGAGAACTCCTGTTTCTCAGCAAACACTAAGTTGTCTCCCCTGATGCTGCAGTTTCATGCAACAGGAGGGCAACGCAACAGCATCCTGCCGATGAAAGGGGCAGCCAACTCCCCCTTCGTCCCCCACTGCATCACTTCGCTTTGTGTCAGCCTTGACGGTTGCCAGGACTATCCAAAAGACAGTTAAACTCACTAACCCATCTGAAAGCTAACTCATCAAAACAAAACAAAAGAGGCTTTTTTCTTTTTTTTTATTTAATCAGGTTAGTGAATCAGCTCATGAAAAAAAATCACCGCAGACTAGGCAAAAGGAAAGGCAGGAGAAGAGATGAGGGGGGAGAAGACGACCGTGCCTTTCTGATGGCAGCAAGCCAACAGATCAGCTCAGCTGTCTGTGAAACACCAACCTAAAAATATATATATATACCTTTAGGATCCTAAAATAGTTCTCTAGAGCAATGGTTAGCCCAAGCAGCTATAGTTGTAAGCACAGAAAAATAATCTTTTGAATCGTTTAAAAATGGCCAGATGAGGGGAATTTAAGTCAGACTTTTCTAGCTACTGAAGCAGACAAATGATGCACCCAAGCTTCTAAGCTGTTTTTCAAAAACAAAGCACAGGGCAAGATACAAGCTGGTTTCCCAGGCTGTCACACAGTATTCCGCTGTCAGGAATGCCACTTAATTATTAACCAAAAGTCTGCCGCACTCTTCCTACCGCAATCATCCAGAACAGAGGAGAGATGGCACTTCAGCTGTTTATTTATCCTGCCCCGAATTTGAAGGAAAACTTCAGCTGAATAGGATCATGTGCAAGCTGCCATCTGCGTTTATTCCATCAGGATTATCGTTCTTGATTGTTTTATTTTGGGAAAAAAGTCGGATAAGCATTGTGACTTTAAGGTTGCAGCATGTACAGACTTAAGGAGGTGATGTACTTGTGTTTGAAACTGCATTTCTTTGTTGGGTTTTTTTGGGGGTTTTTTTGGTTTGGTTTTTTTTTTTTTGGTGGGTCTTTTTATTTCTGAGGCCATCACGGCTGTTTCACAGACTCTGTAGCAGGTCTCTATATTTGATGTGTTTTACATTTTGTAAAAGAACTTTAATTTTGCTATTCAGATTTTTTCCCTAAATTGATCTCTACTCTTCATAAACTCCCTTTTCAGCCTTTGTACTTTCTTCCAGTTACACAGTAAGATTGGCTGTTGTCTAGGAAACGCATCTTGCGTTCTCCCGAGCATCCCGGCACCATTAATGAAAGAAACCCCTTTGCATCTCTGGGTTACAACATGTTAATTCAGCAACTCTGTGTGAGAGCCAAGTGACTGATTTAGTGTGCAACCTGCAATGCAAAATGCTCTTTACAAGACTACCAGAGTGAAAGAGGTACCATAAGGAGACCTTCCTCACCAGCCCTACCAGCGGTTAGCTATACCAGGAATTACACGTACTCAAAGAATATTCTGCACGTGTTCAGAGAATCACATCTTCTTGTACTTACCAAGGACAACAGCAAAACATTCACCAACTGGAATGGGAGTAGGAAAAGGCCCAGAGCTGTGATATTTTTCCAAGACAAGCTCCATACATCCCCTGCAGACTGCTAGGTACCGTAAGTCTACAGAAGAAATCAGAAGAGGATTTTTGGTATTTTGTTGTACAAGAAAAATCTTACCAAAAATAAAAAAGAAAAAAATCCAAGCCCAGACCTCAGCACTTATTTAATGCTTTTTCACTTTTTCACCTTGAAGGTGTGGCAAAGCTCTACCCAATTCATCCACCTTCTCCACCTTTGAGCAGAGGAGTAGGTGGATTCATCCAGTAACACAGGTAAGACTAAGCAACAGCAGAAAGTGGGCAAACAGGATTGTCATCTGGAACTTCAGTGGCACCAACCAGGCAAGTTTAGGCAGACTAGAGCCCATCTTCACTTTTTTTTTTTTTTAATTAAATAGAAGTGATGCTTCCAAGGTGAAACTGCCAGAGAGGATGGTTCTTAAGGCATAAGGTCCTGTGGCTTGGGAGCGAGTTTAACTCAGCTACATCACCACCAGCTCTATGAGTAGTATTGTCAAACCATGAGGTCCAGTTGGTCGAGTTGATCTAGTTGTCTTTCGGCTTGGGTATTTTACAGACCAGCAGAGGCTATGACTGGCTGAAATTCTCCTCTGGCTTAATTAGGAGGCTTTGGAGTCCTGTAAGAACATGATTTTCTCTGGGCCAGACGGGAAATCAATCAACAGAGTAAACCTGCAAAATTCACATCTGGATCGTCAACAGTTCTACAGAAAACTGCTCAATATCAGCATCAGCAAAACTATATATTACTTCACGGCTAAGAAAAGTTATTTGCTAACAGCCTAGATGGAAGAAGACTGCTATAAAAAAAAAAATTGTCTTTAAGAAAGGTGGACTGATGCCCACTTGATTTAAGGTATTCCCTGAAATACAGGCGGACAGCCACACAAGTACTCCCAGCTGTTGCTGCACTTATGAAACTGTGTGAGAATTGAGACTCTGGTGATAGAAAGATGATATAAAGACTTCAGGAACAGGTAAGACAGGAAAGTATGTAGGTCTCCTTATTAATTTTTTATTATTGTCACAAGCAAACAAAAATACAAATTGGGTTTTTCTTTTTCTTTTTTTTAATTAAAAAACATGGCTGTATCAAGACTGCTCAGTTTGCTATGTAGTCTTAGTAGCAATGAGTTGTGAGTGCAAATGCCTCATGATCCCTTATTGTAGGACGGGATATGGGATACCGCATCAAGGAGAAAGGGAGGCACAGGCTGGCCGCTAGAAAGAATGCTCTGTGGGAACTAAAAGGGGACAGATACCCATGGATTGCGTAGAGGCTGAAGATGGGGAGCGCTCATTCTAGCCCACTGCCAAAAAGACAGCAGATAATCTGAAAAACATTGCAACAGACAGCAGGAATGGATTTCAAATAACACCCTTTTGTACAAATACATTATTTGTTGTCTGTACCTACTGACATCTTCTCCATGATTTTTTAAATGATACACCACACTTTTGGTCCTTTGCTCCAGGGAAAGCAAGCCTGCATTAAAATGATAATAATAAAAAAAAAGCCATAATCCTGGTGATTTATAGTCTCCAACTGAGGCTTGTAAATGATCCACTCTTCTCAGAATATTAAAGCTATTTGCCATTCAAACCCAGATCCGATTTTTGCAGAGGGCCTCTCATATTAATTGAAGGTCAGATCAATATCACTATTTGTAGGGTGTTTGGAATACACGCCAGGAGACATTTCCATATTAAAATTCAACAAGACATTACACCAACAAACTCATTCTTGCCCGAGGTTAACCTTAAACAGGAAAGAGATATTTCAACTCATTAATCTCATTCTCCTCCATATTAGCTTGTCATGTTGTTGGGCATGGCTTCCGCTTTTGCAAATTTAATTCATGTCAAAGCTTGCAATTTTCATTGCTTGCTGTCGCTACATTACGATTCTTGTCTTCTTTCTCTCAGGACTGATGTTTTCTGAAATCCCCAGTTAGAAAGCGATACGTGATTTGGGTGATTTTCACTACACAATGCTTTGCAAGCTCGTCCCCACCCATGACGCAATGAAGATTGGGCCACGCTGCACTTACTACAGTCAGTGACTCGGCACCTCTCCCCAGATTTTCTAGCTGTAGATTTGCAGTAGAAATCAAGATCTTTACCTAAAACCGATGCAAGCAAAAAATGAGTTACAGCAACTGCTAATCAATGAATTGGGACCCAAATCTTGCCCTCGCCTTGATGTTCACTGCAGTCAGACGTGTGTCTCTCAGCTGTCAGTGTCTGGTGGGTGAACAAGCTTGCCTGGGCTGGAAGACGGCCTGGGTGACCTCAGTGGTCTTTTGTATGTCTATTAACGAGAAAAGCGTATGGGGAATGGAATCAGAAATGTGAATGCTGGCCACTATAGCCCTTTAAATGTGTCAAATGTATTTTTCACTTCCCTCATCAGACACGAATGCACAATAAGGAGGCCCAGGTAATGAGATCGGCAGGCTTTGCTTCTTACATAAAATGCTAATCAGTGTTTTATGTTATTAACCTTTGCAGTAAAAGATCACCAGGTCCTTTTCCTCTTTCATTAAAAGCTTTCCAGATAGAAAAAAGGGTCAGTTCATCCCAAATGTGGTGCCCACAGTGATTTCCAGAAGCTTTCTACAAAGGGGACTTGCTTTCATCATTATACATTTTTCTCTCTTCCCTCCCTATATTGCATACATAAGCTAAAGCATATGTCATTTGCTTTTTGAAGCCGAGCATCCCCTATTAAAATTACCAATAATCATTTTGATCAAAGGCAAACGGTTAGTTTCAGGATTTTCCATTCCCCTTGTATTTACCTTGAAATTTGGAGCTACCCAACTGCTCACGTTTTGTCTCTCCAAAACGCTACTGCTTTTTAAAACAGATTTTCTTGTTTAAAAAAAATGTGCCTCTGACTCTGAAATCTCAAAGAGTCCAGACATTCTTAGAATGTCAGCAAAGCCCTAATACCGAGTTCACTACTTTCCTAGTTTCTAGTTCCAAGAAAATACTATTTCACCAAAGATGCAACATCTAACTTTGCAGCAAAAATGGAGGGAAAAGCCCCCAAAAGAAGCCTTCAAAATGCTGCTCGTATTTTAGGAGTGAACATCAAGATCTGTGACATAAGCTATGACATGTTTCACCTCGGATCCCATATCATTTTTTGTCTTTGTTAAAGGGAATATGGGAGAAGGGGTCACTTTGAAGTAGACACATTATTTAACATGTTCCCAGGAAAGCAATTTTGAGAATGTTAATGAAAGCTTATTATTGTGCAGCTCTTACCAAATTAAAAAGAAGCAACTGTGAAGTTCAGAAAAACTTGGAAAATTTTAAAGTACATAGGAGACAGCTTCTTGAACAGTCAGGTAATAAGCAGCAGGGTTCTGAGATGATCCTCATAGTCTATACGAGGACACTGTATATATCTAGTATAACATCAGTCCAAAAATATATCAGTCTGAAAAATACTTATTCTTACTTAAGAGCACCGTTACTTTTAAGAACTGTATTCAAACACAATGTTTCACACACCCAGAGCTATTTTATACTATTACCTGTTAAAGAGATTGAGCAGGTGAAAGAATTAGGCCACTTCCACAAGGTTAAGGAACACAGGAAGGACAACCTTGAAGCACGTAGTAACTGTACACCTACACTGCAAAGCTGCCCAGCTAAGGCCAGAAACCCGATTACAAAAGGTGCCGTACAAAGACAAAAGCAAAAATTGGTTCCTGTTCATGAGAACTTTTTAATCTAAGAAAAGGGATAACATTAGGGTGGCAAAATGCAGGGCAACATTTGATAGAAAACCACCTGAGCCTCTAATTCTGGTTAGGATTCACAGGCATTCCAAAGTTTTATAGGAGCATTTGAGAAGGATTAAAGTTGTGAAGATGTAGCAACAGCATGCTTGACTTGAAAGAGAAGCTGATCAGAAGCATAAATCCACTATTTGGTAGGGAAAAAGAGGAAACGTTAAAGCTATGAAAGGGTCTTGAACGTGAAGACATACATTTCTTGGATAAAGGAAGTACATAAAACAATCAGACACAGGCTAGGAAAATGATCTTAAGGAGCATATTTTGAAAAGACACAAGACTGCATTAGTAAGGTCAAACAAAAGGATGTGGCATTAAGCAAAACACATGTTTAGAAATTTAAGAATTTTACCTTGCAAATATACTGGGGGGAAAAAAAAGAAATCGTACCTTCAAAAAACAAAGATATAGCATCTGCAACTGAACATGGCTCACTGCTGAAGTTGGAGAAGACTCTTTGCCCAAACCATCCAAATGTAGCTGAGGATTCTTCTTTGGGAACAGGAGTAGGTCCCTGCCCTTTACCTTGTGCTTCCCCACTGGACAGCTTTGGCCAGCAGGAAAAGGCATGCTCCTGATGCAGGACAGTTTACATCTTCGTAACTACAAAAAAACTAGTGAAGAACAGGCATTACCATTAGTATTTCTGTTGCAAGACGCTATTTCCAAGACAGCCACAAACTTGGACTAATGCAACGTGCTTCCTTCGCAGCGCATCGGTTCATCTGTAGTGAGGATATGACACGCTCTTGGCCCGTACAGAGCAAGCTGTGGAGCTTCCTTCCACCTTGACAGCTTATAACAGTAACTCACACTTTCTCCTCCAAAGACACAAATATTTTCACAATTTAAGGTAACTTCTAGTTAGACGATCT
Source organism: Burhinus oedicnemus (assembly GCA_008921705.1). NCBI lineage: Eukaryota > Metazoa > Chordata > Aves > Charadriiformes > Burhinidae > Burhinus > Burhinus oedicnemus. The sequence goes on from VFFE01008092.1 coordinate 1,326,824, forward strand.
TGATACATTTACCTTGAAGTAAAACAGTGATGCAAATTCGCTTGGTAACAGTCTACCTGCTCTTTCGAAAAATGGGATTAAATCATCATCGTGGGCTGAATCAAGCAGATTGCCCTCAGCCATACAAAGAGGTATTTGTAGCCTTTGATTTGCTGTCTCACATTTCTGAGAAGTGTTCCACCTTTGGAGGGTCTCATCTGCAAGCTGATGTTATTTACAGAAACAACAGAATCTATGAAAAATACATATAGCTCTTACCTAAAAGTCTCATTGTAGAAGACGAACTTTCTTCTTTCTCTGTCAAGTTCACCTGCTCTTAAGATTAAAGATTTCTGGACTACCTCTGTGCTGATCTACTTGATGTGATATGGTAAAGCCATGATTTATCATGAACCTCAAGATACGTTAGTTCTGTGGGGTGGTGTCTTCCCAGTCCTAACTTCTAAAGCGGAGAGAAATTTGGTTGGTTTGTTTTTTAAAGAAGATATTTAGGGCCTCTATGGCTGTAGGGAAGAAAACCTGAGTGAATATTAAGCATGCAAAACCTACTAAATTAGAAAACTGAAACGCAAAGCTGTTAACCAGATGACTTCTGAATGTTTGGCACTGTTGATATTACACAGACGTAATCTGTACAAGTTCTTCCAAATTTAGGATACTTATCATCAGTCATACTAGCTTTCCACATAAGATTAGAGAGTAAGGCATGCACAGATATGACCAACTATAAATGTTAGCGCATCCATGGGTTTAAAGAATCTTAAAGTGGTAACCAAGGAGTAGTTGGGAACATCTGGTGAGTGTTTGGAGAAAACAAAACTATTTTCTTGGCTATGGGTATTCCCTACTCTCGGTTCCAACAGCTATAGTGTTCTGTACAACAACATATAGAAAAGCAGGACTTGCATGGTGGCTACGGCAATTTCCTTTCAGAGAAGCAGAGGTTTGCCAAATGACACAAACAGCTTAGTAGTTGATACTTATTTTTATCTGTATTTGCTCATAGCACATAATTAACTCTATTTTCAAAATGCATGTTAATTTTGAATAAGATTCCACATGCAGATTGTTAGGGAGGTATTCAGAGCATAATCATGCTCTTCCACACTGAAAAAGGAGTCAGCTGCGGGATGAGGACTCATATTCTAACCACTGAGAGCTCACGTCTCAGCCCCAGCTGTGCCAGGAGCTAGAGATGCCAACCAACGACTGAAGAGAACTTTGTTGTGGAGGAGGAGAGGAGGAGACCTGGGGAAGGGAGGGAAGAAGAAAAGCCCAAAGAACTCTTTCAGTTATGTGTGAATGCTGTAAAAACATGTATCTCTCTTGCCACTTACAAAAAAAAAAATACACACTTTTAAACATTTTCTTCTTTTTTCCCCACTTAACAAGCTGTAAGTATATACTAAAAGGATATATTAAAAAAAATAAATTGAAAACCTGAAGAAGATCCTTTATTTTTTCATATTGAAACAAGGACAAGAAGGTTATTAGCGAAGTGAGTAAGATTTTGCTTTGATACTACAGGGGATTGCACATGGAACCGAGTTGCAGAGATCTGAGTACCTAGGTTTATGCTCTTCAACATCACACCTACAAGAGGTCAAGATTAAAATATAAGTTATATTGCTTAGGCAGGCGATAAGGCCAGTTAACAGTGCTATTCCTACATGTAAGGTGATTTATTACCAACTTAAGCAGCAAGTGATCATATAAGCTTAGACCAAGATCATAAACCTATAGTAAAATTCATTCAGAGGCTGAGAAATTTGCAGTGATTTACATTTGCTTGAGAAGACATGGATACTGGCAATTTGAACTGACAGCTCTTCAAAAGTGGGAACGAAGGTCAGATCAATCTCTTTTACTTCTGCGGTACTGCTAGCTACAGCAGACCTTTTGATCATTTGGACAAGGAAATGAGATCACCTGAGCTAGAACCCACAGTAGTAAGAAGATTCCTTAAAACATCCCCCAGATACATTTTCAGAAGCCCGTAAATCCATCTCAAATCTTTTCCATGTCTTTGGAAAGAGGATATTGTGTTTACTGGCAAAAAGCTGACAGGTTGCATGTAAATCATGAAACACATCAAGCCTGACACCACATCAATCCAAAGTCTACAGCATCCAGAATCATACAGAACACATTTATCTGCTACCTGAAACAGTTAAACCTTCATAGCTGACTCTAATCTTCATATGGAACATTATGAAAAATTTTGTCATCCAGGAAGATTTTTTTTTTTTTAAATAGAAACTGTGAAACAATTCTGTTTTCATTTAAAAATTGCTTAGCTAGAAAACGCAGAGGGAATGAAACCTTTTTCGTAATAAAATTAAAATATGAGTTAGTAATTATTATTTTATCATTAACAGATAAACTAGTCACTATGAAATCAATGTAAGTCACAGCAGCCTTACATGGATAATTACACTTTTATTGATCCATTAAACCCAGAGTATTTCCATAACATTTTCAAAAGGTTATTATTTCCTCTGTAATCATTAGCTTAGCTTAGCATAGCACATACATAGCAAAAGCAAATGAAACATCAGTTAACTGCTTAGGAAGAGAGATGAGGAAAGCAATAATACATCCAATAAATTAACCTGTTACATGTAAGTTCAGAAGTAGGGTAGCTTGTTGAAGCTCCTTACTGATGGGGAGCGGTGGTCACAGGGAGAGAAGTTTCCTGCCAAACAATTCCAGGATACCAAGGAAAAGACATCCATACAAGCTCTGCCAAAAGCATTGGTACCCATGTCTACATCGGTACCCTCATAAATCCACTGTACCCTCAGTAAAATAAACCCCCTTAGAAGAATCCTGTTGTACCACTTAACTGCATAAAATAAGCCTTCTCTGGTACCTAAATCTTGCATTATGTTTGAGTTTGAAAGAATCGCTTCTGTGCATACTTCAGACTTCCCATCGATCAGCAGAGACTGTGACACAGCAGCACCGCGTGTCACCTCCGGGACGGCAGTACAACACTTACAAATTGGGGGAGGGAAGGGTGGTCTATAAAAATGTATAGCGTAACTACTGTTATTAATCTCGGAAAACACCCATCACTGAAACGTTAGTCTCATTTTAGCATCAGAAGTGATTAGAAGTGATTTGCTAATTCGTATGACATCCATACAGCGTGGTTTTTCACGTGTGGAAGCAAGCCAGACCGCCCTCAGAGATGAATGAGGGCAGGGGACGTGCAGAGAAGCAGCGCTACTTATCGCTGCCAGTACGTGATGGAAGGATTCAAAAGCACTTGCGATGGACGATTGAGGGCCCAGCTTCCTCATATTCATCTTTACTGATCCACATTTGCTGAAAAGTGGACAGAGATGCCAATATTGAACCCCCAATCCAGACAGAGTATTTACGTTCTGGCGGTGCGATCATCTAGAAGAGAAGGGAAATCTTTTGTAAATAAAGCGACAAGCAGATAACTCAGTAAACATCCCTCTGGATGAAATGACTAGGTGAAAGGCTTTCCATCCAAGGAGCACAACTCCAGTGAAGTAAAGCACCTCAGAGGCAGAAAGGCTGCCGAATTTTGTCTTCCACCTCCAGTCAATGGAGATGTTAGAATGTTACTACGAGCAGACAAATATGGCAGCCCATGAGATATCTGCAGGTGGCCCATAAACGCAGCTACCAAAGAATTATAAAGAGATATGAAAGAAAATTCAAATTTTGAAATATCAACCTAACTTGATTGTAAATAAAGACCACTGGGACAACACCGCACAGGATGGTCTGAGCGTTATTTTTTTTTCCTTTAAGGACAAAGTAACTCTTTAATGTAAAAAAAACAAACACCGACAAAAACCCAACAAAATACACTGGCATTGTGTATCGAATTAAGCACTAAACGTAGAGCTAGAAGACCTCCTGCCAATTCACCCCTCAGCCACTGAATTGTTAAAATACCCTGGATGTACCCTGGCTTCTGCGCGCTCCTGTCTCCATTCCGGCCACTCTGTGTCCTGCCCGTCCAGCGGGCAGCCTGCTGCCTGACATAAAGGGCCTCTCGAGTCCACTACGCATTGTCCAGAGTCTAAGCCGAATGGGTCCTTTCAAACAGCTAACTAACTGCAGATTTTGCACGCTGCTTGGATTTTAGATTTTTCAGTAAAGAACTCTGAAGTGAAACTCCTTTCACCCTTTGCACTAATGGCTTTCACCGACAAGTAAGCGTCGCTCTTAGCATCTGAGATCCCAGTATCTTCTCAAGTTGTTCATGCTCCCTTAGTATTTACAGCTCCATCTTCTCTAGGTTCATCCCCACCTCTCTTCTTGTTCCTGTGGTGTCTTTCAAGTAGCCCGTTTCTTTCTCACAACCCTATTTCATTGGGAAATCCATAGGACTCTCTTCCTTAACTGTTGTTTCACATTTTCTCAAAAGGACCTCATCAACTCCCATGGCTTCAGCAACCATTTTTATTACCTCTCAAATCCCTTTTTTATTCTGCTTTGACTGGTAGAAGGAAAAGAGTTGTTAACTAAGCAGGCTCTCCTAACATCAGGACTTGGGATGCAAGACCTGGACATTCTTTTATGGACATTTTGATTTGTCTATAAAGATCTAACTTTCCACCAAAAGAAGAGTTAAGTGCAGGTGTTAAAAATTACCTTAATCTTCATAGTACTTGGAGCCAAAGCTGTAATCTCTTTTTGCATACGATCGCCAATCCCAGGATACATTGTGGTTCCTCCAGAGAGGACGTTATTAGCATAAAGATCCTTACGGATGTCGATATCGCATTTCATAATACTGTTGTAAGTGGTTTCATGGATACCTGCAGATTCCATCCCTGAGCAGAAAGAAGTTTCAACATGTTATTTCTCTTTGTCCCATTTCTTTTATTACTGTTAAAATGAAAGGAAGGCTCAATAGTCCAGGCTGTCTCCTTTAAAACTCTAGGAGAAAACAAAGCTATGTGATGCTTAGGAGGGGAAGGAGAAAGACAGGACATAGTCCTCACCTTCTTTGTCATCTCAACATAGTAATTACACAAGCAAAACATGCTCGGGAGGAAGAAAGATCCCCATTATAATTTCGTACTGGCTTTTTTACTTCCTCAAGTTAAAAAAAAAAAGTAACATTATTTAAGGAAAATTTTTAAATGAGGCGTTACTTCAATGGTTTGCCATTTTTATAACCTTCTATGATGCTATTAGGTAGGAATAGAAGCCCACGTGGCATTTCAGTGAGCTACCCTGCTTTTGAGGTGTTGCTTTAATTTGAACATCAGTACAGTAAAGTTAACTTATGGTACTATTTTTTGGTAAAGAAAAGGAACAGACCAGATACAATCCTGGGAATGCAGTTTGAACTTTAAGTACTAGACTTTTTAACTAGCTTAACACATACCTGATCCAGGAAATCCTGATTTCCGTCACTACGTTTCTGATACTGACCACTGTTCAGCACCAGCTGTGACCCCTGATACACTTCTGGTAGCCAAATCTCTCTGTCTACTAAAGAGAATTTCTCCTGCTGATGTTCAAATACAGAACTTGGAGCTATATTAATGCTTGAATAGTTTAATTTCTACACACAAACGTAGCCAGCTTCACCATGTAGTTTAACAGCAATCGTGCCAAACCGCCTGCAGCCATTTTGCTCAGTTCTCAAGCGTGGAATTCAAGTGGGAAGTGGGAAATTTGTGAGGGCAGCATGAGTAACCACATAAAGTGTCAGTCATCCACTGGACCGAATGAGAATTTTAACACTACAGCTAGAACTACTGGAAAATAATGCATGATTCAATTTTGTATGATTAAACTACAGATTAAGATAATAAAACAACAAACAGAAGCAACACCTAGGTAAAAAAACCACTTAAGCAGCACTGTGCAGTTATGTATCAGCCAGTCAAGATAAAAAGCATGATTTTCTGACAGAAACTCTACTGTATTTATAAGAGGTTGAAATCATCTCAGGATTCGGGTATTTCTAAACTGGCAGGCGTCTTTTTGTCCGGCAGCAGTAGCTGCTTTTGTCCAGCAGTGTTCACAGCTTCTAAAGAACTGATTAAGTCAGTAGAAGCTGCATGTTTCTAAGGACATTTGAGGATAAATACCTCAGTTCCTACAGCTGAAAGCTGTCTATACTTCCTAAGAAATTCTTTTCATTGTCTGTCAAATCCCTAGAAAGAAAAGTCCTGTCCCACCTACGAAAGATGGCTGGAAGAGAGTTTCTGGGCATCGGAACCGTTCATTCCCAATGGTGATGACTTGTCCATCAGGAAGCTCATAGCTCTTTTCAAGAGAGGAGGAGGAAGCAGCAGTTGCCATTTCATTTTCAAAATCCAACGCCACATAACAAAGCTTCTCCTTGACGTCTCTCACAATCTCCCGTTCCGCTGCAGACAGCCAACAAGTTTTTAATCAACACACAGTATGACAGCTAAGAGAGAGACTTTCTCATGCACATTTCCTTGAGTTCATTGATGGTCACGTGGTTCATTGGATTACGACCTCTCGTCTCAACAGTACTTTCCCTCTGCATTACAACAGTACTTTCCCTCATCGGCAAATAAAAAGATATGTTGTACTACAGAATATTGTAAAGATTAATGTTTACATGTCTACGTCACAAAACCTTGATCAAACCACCAGAGGTTCACCCATTACCACCAACTAACTTTGTTCCTTTGTCTTTGGAAAAGGTACAATCAAACACAACAACTGGCTATATTTGTCAGTGACTTAGGATTTCCTAATGAGGTGGCATCCTCATCCTTGATGCTCAACTTATGTAGAATCATAGAATCATTTTGGCTGGAAGAGACCTTTAAGATGATCAAGTCCAACCATTAACCTAGCACCACCAAGTTACCACTAAACCATGTCCCTCAGCTGAAAGCCAAAGTTAGGAGAATCCCGTTTGCTAACGTGAACTGTTTTTCCCAGGCCAACCCAGTGACAGGGATTTTGATGCATCTCACCAGGTACACGCTTCCTGCGTAATAAGACAACTAACAGAGCAAACGTATGCGAAGTGCATCCAACGCACAGCTCATTACCAGTGGTGACAAAAGAGTAGCCTCTCTCCGTAAGAATTTTCATGAGATAGTCAGTCAGGTCTCTGCCTGCCAGATCGAGTCTCATGATGGCATGAGGCAAGGCATAGCCCTCATAGATAGGCACATTGTGTGTGACACCATCCCCGGAATCCAAAACTATTCCTGGAAAGTGAAAGAAAAGAAGCTGGTTATTTCCCACTGATACAGGGTCTCCGCATACTCCACATTCACAGCTGAAACATGCAACAACAAATGCAGGCGCTCACAGACCAACTGCTTCCGTCATTTCTATAACTAAAGAGCTGCTCAGGTGAGATGAAATCGTTAGCACAAACTAAGCACCAACTGCATTTGGGGAAAAAAGACATGTAACATTCAGCAATTTGATTGTCTTGTTCTTGCCGAACGGATGCTAGCAATGATGATATTACACGGACGCAGAGGCATTCATTTCAGACAACCCCTAGCACTTTCAGACATGAAATTGTACAAACTGTAACTAAAAATCTATCTATAAAATTAAAAATTTGAATCCGCCATTAAAATAAACCACCACATTAGGGAAAATATAACAATGGTTTATCTGTGCACAGCCATGTTATTTATATTCTTGGATAGGAAATGAAATACGTGTTTTCCACTCAAAATGAATAAAGCATTTTTGACACCAAACACACATATAAATAATTGGATTTTAAACATAAACCAAGTATTTATGACAATTTTCATTCCTGTAGGATGGTGATCTTTTTATACAAAATTTTATTATGGCATCAGGGTGCAAAGACAGTATTTTAATCTTTTTCAAAGTGTATGAAGACTCAAGGGTTGTTAAGAGGTAATTTATTGTCTCAATGCTTGATCAGACTCTAAATGGCAATAAGAAGAGACCTCCATGCTAACTCTAATGACTGCTTAGCAGCAGACATTTTTAGGTCACTGAAATTCAACATGTAAATGAAATATTTTCATTTAGCTCCTGAATGGTTGGAGTTTTTTTTTCTACCGGGAATGGAGCTTAGCAATAGAGCTAGGTCTAAAGTAAGGAGGAACTGTGGGTTTGGAACAATCTAGTTAAGACAGAGCCTCTTCTCCACACTGTGCAATTAAGGGCAGTATCAAACTGTATCATCTTTCCTCTGTTCATATAGTTGAGCCACGCCATAGTCACTTCAGCTTTTGAAGCAGAAAGTCATAAATCTATACCCATACCTGCCATGAAGCTGAAAATAACTAAGAAGTACTTGCACAGCACAGTGGGAAGTATTCAGTCTCCGTACGGCTATCGGCTCTTCTTAACACACAGCTGGTGCACCATGATCAACATATATCTGTGTGTGCGTATGGGCATACACATCCGCGAGAGAAGGAGAGGTGGAAAATATAACTCCCAGAAAGACTCACCAGTCGTTCTTCCAGATGCATACAGGGACAGCACTGCCTGAATTGCGACATACATGGCTGGCACATTGAACGTCTCAAACATAATCTGGAATGAAGAATTTGAAAACCTTTAGGATCTAACTTAATAGTATCTGAAGGGACAGTAAATTTTATTTTATTTTTTTTTTATTAATACTGCCAGTTACTACTCCTGAGTCCCCTCCTGAACTGTGGTTCTTCTGTGAACAGCACGCTATGTTTTCTTTAGGATTTCATGAAAAAATCACGGAAGTCAGTGGGTATCTTTCCAATAACCTCAGACTAGGTCAGATTTTTACTGATAATGTTAACTGAAGATGACACCTTGGGATAACTTTTTTACCCTGATGGCAGGACTGCAAGAACGCAGCAATCAAAAGCTGGTTTGTTTTGTTTTTTGTTTTGTTTTGGGGTTTTTTGTTGGTTTTTTGTTTGTTTGGTTTGGTTTGTTGTTTTGGTTTTTTAATATATATACAAACACACATGAAAGATTTATAGAAGATACAGCTGGAAGAAGCCATGAGGAATAATATGGCTATTCCCATCTCAAGGAAGAATCAGCCATTCCTGACACAACGTCAGTTCCATCTCAGAAATTCCTCTGCTGGAGCATCCACAGATTCCTCCCACAAACAAATCTAGTGATACACTATACTTACTATTATCAGGGTTTTCTTGGTGTCCAGCTAAAACCTCACTTGGCCTAGTTTAAACCCATCACATCTCACTCTGCCCCACCAGCAAACGCAACAGTTTCTCTTTACAGCGACATTAGACATATTCTCTTGTCTCATCCCCCACTTCCTCTGCTCTAACAAGCTCCAGTTCTTTCCATCTCCAGTGTCAGATATACTGCAGTTTTATCTGAGCAGACGGAGTAACACTTGTTTCCAGCTGGCCTTCCACTGGAGCTCTGCTAAGGAAAACCATTAAGGGCACACAGTGAGCTAACACACTCCGGACAACCCTGTGTGCTTTTATCCTTTCTTTTATCCTGCTTTAACCTTTCTTAAACCAATGCCACCGACCCTAGGCAGCGCTACACCATCGCCAGTGGTGCTGCTGTGACCACATTTCATAGAATCATAGAACCATTTAGGTTGGAAAAGACCCTTAAGATCATCGAGTCCAACCATCAAGCCAACACTGCCAAGTCTACCTCTAAACCATGTCCCTAAGCGCCATGTCTACATGTCTTTTAAATACCTCCAGGGACGGTGACTCAACCGTCACCATTGTACCTCTCAGAGCCACTGACATCATGGGGTTAAACTTAAACTTTGGATTTCATAAGCTAGTACCTTTGCCAATGAAGTCTACTTTTAATGACAAGTATGCTTTCAATTAAAAAATACACGAATTACCGATATTTCATAGTTAATTAATGTAATGAATTTAATATAATCAGTAATAAACAATAAGCCTTTAAACAATCTTGAAAACAGGATTTATCATTACAGTATAATGACAGAGAAACAGTCCTAGACATGTCTACTGTATGAACCACACCTCCTGGTTGTTATAAACTAGGCTTTTCTTATGGTCTGTTGTTGTTTATTATCTCCCAGTTGTATTATCTCCCAGTAATACGTGCTGTCAAGCTCACTACTTAATTAGTTTATTTACACTGTTGCTAAATTGATGCATAATCTTCCTATTAAATATATGCCAAAAGTGGGCACAAAGGGAAGTGCAGAGCCACATCTCATCTTCCCAGGTGATTTTATACCTATATCTGTATTTAAATCACACTTCGGGTTACATCACCAGCTAAATTTATAACATGGACTTCTGGCCAGAAGGCTGCTCTAAAATATACAAACTTCAGAGGTCGACTTTTGGTTCTGATCTGAGTTTGCTACATCAGACTGGGTATGTACCCCTCTACTCCGCTCTCGTGAGATCCCACCCGGAATACTATGTCCAGTTCTAGAGCCCCCAACATAAGAAGGACACAGACCTATTGGAGCAGGTCCAGAGGAGGCCACCAAGATGATGAGAGGGCTGGAGCACCTCTCGTGTGAAGACAGGCTGAGAGAGTTGGGGTTGTTCAGCCTGGAGAAGAGAAGGCTCCGGGAAGACCTTATAGCAGCCTTCCAGTATCTGAAAGGGTCCTACAAGAAAGCTGGAGAGGGACTTTTTACAAGGGCACGTAGAGATAGGACAAGTGGTAATGGCTTCAAGCTGGAAGAGTGGAGATTTAGATATCAGAAGAAATTCTTCACTCTGAGGGCAGTGAGGCACTGGAACAGGTTGCCCAGGGAAGCTGTGGAGGCCCCATCCCTGGAGGTGTTCAAGGCCAGGTTGGACGGGGCTTGGAGCAACCTGGTCTAGTGGGAGGTGTCCCTGCCCATGGCAGGGGGTTGGAACTAGATGATCTTTAAGGCCCCTTCCAACCTAAAGCATTCTATGATTCTATATCATGGGCAAAAACGTTTAGCAAACATAATTTTTTTGAATGCCTCAGACAATTCATTTTCCCAAGCCAGCACACAAAGACTCCAGCTTTTGAACACTTCCCCCTGATCCCTGAAGAGGTGTTCCAGTTGGGATTTCCACAAAGTCATCTGCATGATGGCCTTCAAACATTTTTATTCAAACCTTCCAAGAAAACACAATTCTGATACGATAACTAGCATTTTGTCTGATGCAAAGGCGTTGATAAAGTGACAGTTGTCAGGGTAGAAAGCAGGAGCTGGTACAGCACAAGCTAAGGATTTGGGCTACTACAAGTTGAGCACTCTTGGTGGCCAGAGGTAGGCACGAGAAAGGCATCATTGATCCAAAACTCACACAGAAGTGTGATTCAGCTGGTACATGACCAGTGTTACAGCGCTTGCAAACCTCCGATTTAAATACATAAATGACTCATAACTGCACCCAAAATAATTACATGAATCCTGGGTTGACATTACCTACACACCAAAACTCAGCATCAGAAGCCACCTTAGCCTTCAGCTTCCCCACTCCCAGAACTGGACGCACAGTCTTGTGAACAAAGAAAATTACTTCCAGTTTTTAAGAGGCTAGTTCCATATATCTCACTGCTACACACAAGTACAAAACATTTTAGGGCCATCCGGAGAACTGGTACTGTGTGAGCAGCAGAAACTCTTGCTCTCTCACCATGGCTTAGCCAGCATGCTGACCCACACTAACCCTAGGGGATTATCTCCCAGATTAAGAAGAAAGTTGAATATCCAGGACTATTTATATTTTTGTCTGCTTCCGTGCAGAAATGATCTGCAGCACAGCATTCAGATGATTACCTGAGTCATTTTTTCACGGTTGGCCTTGGGATTCAAGGGGGCCTCAGTCAGCAGGACAGGGTGTTCCTCTGGCGCAACCCGGAGCTCATTATAGAAGGAATGATGCCAAATCTGAAAATGAAAATCACTTGAGAAAAGTGTTCTGAAAATTGTTTCTTATGTCCACAGAACTACAGAGACAGCTTTTCAAATACAGTCCAATTGTTGGTTGGTTTGGTTTTTTTTTGTTTTGTGTGGTTTTTTGTTTTTTTTGTTTGTTTGTTTGTTTGTTTTTTTTTACAGACATACTAAAACAGAAAGCATGCAAGAGCAAATCTGCCAAATTCAACTTTATTTTAGAACCAAAACCACTGGGTTTCTACTGTATGTACCAACAGAACATACCCTGCACAATGGAGACCTTCCAGTTAGATTCCCTTAACAGAGCAGGTATCCTCCTTTCTAAGCAGGGCCACCAGTGAGTTCCCACTCCCAGTGCTCCAACACAGAAACTGAGCCAAGCACCGACTTGTTAGACCTGGAAAGACTTCTCCACATCAAGCTGCTTGGAGACCACTCCAGTTACAAGTCATTGCCAAGATGCTCTTTAGAAATCTAATTATTTCCACAGAAGTGAAAGGCCCTTCATGCCACAGACATTTCACCCAGTAAATCCTGAATCAAACTCTTCACTTACCTAATTAACCAAATTTCTTAGTCACAGTCTGTAAAGTACTGTCGTATTTTTCATGTTGGAAGGTGCTACCTGTATCAAACAATGCTGGCTTTGATTGCCTGAGGACTATGGCTGTGAGGAACTGAAGGGACTTTTTTCTTGATGCCAGCTTCAAGACAGACAGTTCAGTAACATGATGAAATATTTCTTATCTCCTTGTTCAATTCTTTACTACTCTTATTTCTTTTTTTCCTATTTTTAATCATATTCCAGCTTTGCCTGACCCAACAAGTTTACTTCTGATCACAAAACATCAGGATAGTTTTATGGGTAAGTTTACTTGATTAATGTCCTAGAAACAAGTACTACTATGCTCTAAAATGAACTTAAGTGGAAAAAAAGATCTTATCCAACTCTGAAGAACCTACAAAGTCCATAGCTGTCCAGAGCTGGAATTATTAAAAAAAATTATCAGCCCTAAAAAAATTTCAATTCCATCTCAGTTCCCTAAAAAAAATTATCAGATGTATCCAGAATTGGGGCTTGGGATGCCGGGCCATCTTCCATTTGAAGGTTTAAAATACAAATACAGGGAGAAGTTGAATAAAACAGACTGTAACCATGTAAAAGTTAAAAATATAATCAGATCTAAGACGACAACCATTTCAGACAGGAAAGAACTAAGGGAAGAGGAGGAAACCTCTGTGCTTACACAATTAAAAGTACTGACGATTCCAGCAGCGAGGAACAAAGCAGGACCCTGCCTGATCCTCGGGCAGTTTGCAGGTTTTTCCTCAAAACCAGGCACGATTAGGCACTGTCCAGCCCGTTAGACTCGGCCTAATGATAGCCATAATGTTAATGGATAATTACATTCTACAAGAAATACATATAGTTGGATTTTATAGGTCATGAGAACTAAATGTAAGCAGCAAGCACAACAGCAAAGAGGAATTACCTAGGAAGCATTATTCCAACAGTCGTATTAAAGATTTAGCTAGTCACCAGAGGCAGAAAACACTCTATCCCAACGCTTTCCCTCCCATATGTTGTCAGCTCAGTTGCTGTGAACAAATTAACAGTGATGTACAATGCCCTGTATTATTATCCAGCGGAAAACAGAGCAGTCCCAATTTGAATATTGTGAACTGAAGCACAGGAGAAAGAAGAATGCTTCATTTCATCGCCTGCATCTTCTCCTCCCGATTCACACGAGTATCTGTGTGTCCTGCAGCATCCTCGCTCTCGCTTTCTCCTGCACACACGCACACTCAGCCTAATGTTTTGGTGACCCCCGGCTTTTTGTAACGTGTGGATGGTTGGGCACTGCGCTGTTATGCCTTTGTCCCATTTTTGGCACAGCTACCCAGTAATTCTCTTGTTTCTTCTACATTGTGATGCTTTTAGTAGTAGTATTTCCAAGCATTGGAAAGAAATTTGTGGTTCAGATCAAAATTGTGAAACTGGTTTAAAAAATCTTGGGGAGAAAAAAAAAATACATCTTTATATACTTATATATATAAATATACACACACATATTTATATATATATATTTTACATATATATATAAACATATATCTATACACACACACACGTTCCCTTAGCACCAAAACTTTAGGAATTGAATTTCAGGACTTCTCTCAGCCAGAAAAGCGTGTGCACATGTGTGTGTTAGAGAGCTTCAGGGGCAGTTGAGATACGCATGTAATCATCTGATTGAATCAGGGAAGTCCCTATATTAAAAAAATAATATATAAATGCTTTTTTTTTTTCTTATTTGCAATAACCTCAAAAGTTAGCAACGCTGTTTCTTGTCTCTTCCCTACCGCTGCCTTTCTCTCACGCTTCTTTTTCCTGTTTGTTGCTCATCTACTCGAAAGCAGCCTCCACTTTCTGTCCCACTCTGCTCCTGGGCTCAGCAAGAGGTTTAAGCACAACTCAGCATTGGGGCGTCTTTGCCAGGTACTGGATGTTGCAAGCTGTCTGTCAGAAGAAGGTAAGTTTGGGCTAGGGACCCGCTTTCACAAGTAATTCCTTCATCCGTTAAGTGACAAAGAGGAGTTCAAACCACAAGAACCCGTATAGTACCTGACCATTATTTGAATTACTGCACTGCCTGAAGCCTCCACCACATCATACTCTAAAAACCAATCCATCTATCCATCAGGTTACACCACAGTAAAGCACATGCCACCTTTTTTACCTTCTCTAATTCCTTTTCCTAACTAGATTTTAGACAGTCTGCTCTAGCTTCCAGCATTACCCAGAGAAAGAACACATACAGGTATGTCTTATACTCAGGACAATTTTCAGATGCAGAGACCAGTCGCTGAGGGAAGAACACAAAATAGTGACCTCCAATTTTTTTATTTTTTTTTTTTTCCTAGAGGGAAATATAATTTCTTGCTGAATGTAGACAGCAGGAAAACTATCAGGAAGAACAACATACCGGGATGTATCGGGCAGACTTTCTACTCTGCAGAAACAAGCAAGGTATCCTCCCAGGAAGCAGTGAAATAACGAAATGCAAATACTGTGCTTCCATCTAGAGGAGTAGGTGGGCAATTTATTTCCAAATATGAACTGAGGAACTCCTGTTGCTCCTGTATCGACTTTGGTGTGTTCATCTGGAACACTCTGCCCTTACCAGTTTAGGGTCATGAATGACACAATAACTGACTTCAGATTTATGTATTCTAATTGTCTATACCTATCTCAGCAAGCGGGACTACAGAACACCACCAATCCCGTGTCTTCCTTTCGGTGGTATTTTCCACAGGAAAACATTACTAGAAGCATTTGCTTGTGGTTTCCTTCCCATACCACTCCACCTGGAGACAAGGGACTGGATTGCACTCCTCTCTCTAAAGAAGAGCTACATTTCCACGTACAGACTGAGATGCTTCCTGAAGAGACCAGGACATAGGGGATTATCAGAGATATTTAGCAGCGTGAGAGTGCCCTTAGGATTCCTCCTGCCCCTCCAGCTTCTGCCATGAGCACACCTCATTGCCCACACCTGCTCTGGGACATCCCTTCAGCGGGCATTTCGCAGAGAGGCCACCACACTGGCCACAGGCCACGGAAGTCGTGCTTCATAGGGAATAAAGATGCCTTCTCGCCACCCAGACATTACAAGCTGACTGGAATTGGCGACAGAAAAACATGCTTCGGTGGGGAGGGGAAATCATCCCACTCCCAAAGAATTAGTATGGGGATTGGAAGCCCCAGTCTATCTTTTCCTCTTTCACTGACAGCGAGAATGTCATGCGTCATATGAGGTGTGGGCATCACCCATCCTCTTGTTCACGTAGACAAGTACTGAGGAGGTAAAAAAAAAAAATCTTCCCTCCACCTCCTAGTTTTTGTTCCCAACTTCAGTAATGCATCTTTAATATTTCTGATTCACCTCTGATGAGTCACAACCTCTATTTTTTTTTCTCTTTAGCTGCTTTCTATCATTGTCAAACACTGCCTTAGTATGAACTTCAAGACTGAAAAGAGTACATACAAAGCATAAAATACTTTTGTAACATACTGCCAAATCTGATGAGTAATAAGCACTCACTTTTTAAAAGAACAGTAACCCTAGAAGGGCCGAGACCTGATCAACAGCATACTGTACTATCCCTTTACCTATACTGCGATGACAAATTTTTCAAGGATTTTCCCTTCGGTTTGCAAGAATATTAATGGCAAATTGTACGTCTTGGGTAAGACGATGCCTCAACAAGATTACATTAAAAATAAACACCCACCTTTTCCATGTCATCCCAGTTAGTGATGATTCCATGCTCAATGGGATATTTCAGCGTCAAGATCCCTCTTTTACTTTGTGCTTCATCCCCTACATAGCTGTCTTTCTGACCCATTCCAACCATAACACCCTGCAAAGTACATTATTCTGATATTAGTGCAGTGTATCACACACATTAGAGACAGAATATCATCTTTTAAGTTAAAACTTCACATGAAATCCTGTACCTGCTACTGCTGTTCCAGAACGTACCCCCAAAACGTGCAAGGAACTAAAATGGGAATTTATCGGTAACCACATCCTCGGTACTAACATCCCCTATCGACCCACCGGGAAGGGCAAGGCAGCTCCAAGAAGGAAGGACGGTACCCCACACCTGGTGCAGCTAATGCCCACGCGGGAGCCAAGGCAAGGCAGGCATCAGCAAACTCCGGGTTCTCCACAAGGGATGGGCCCTTTGTCATTGCGCAAAGGAATAAAGGGAAGGAATTATAGGTGGAAAAGATATAAACTCTTGTTGGCTCCCAAGATTTACTTTATATATTCAGTTGCGCTTTGAGTCTAGGCAGTTCCATGGTTGCCTTTAAACAGTGACATTATTCCCCCTTGCTGAAAGTAAAATGGTTTTGAAAAATATCCATTTTGAAAAAAAAGCACTGATTTATATAGAACAGAGATTTTGTAAAAGAAAACTCACTTATTAAATAACGGTTTTACTAGGTTTATCATGTTTGCGTTAGGAAGCCTATCACAATTGCTTCAAATAAGGGAACAACATACAAGGTACAATATTATTCATCAACTGGCATTAAAATATTTAGTTTTTCTCATGGATACGTTTTAATTCCATGGATTCAGTAATACAGCTGCTGAGCTGCTTAACTATGCAAAATTACATGCTCGCTGTAATCACTAATAAAAACCAATGAACAATTCGAGACGTTAAAGAGCAGACATGTTTTCAACCACTGATACTCAGCTTCAACAATTCATGGAGGTGTTCAAAATGCATTCCTTAAAATGCTTAGTATTTCAAGCCTGTCAAACCAGGCTTATTTAGCTCAGCAAAAGAACACATAGAATTTCAGGGAAGCGTTTTTACAGCCCAGCAAATTAAAATCTGACTCAGCTACGAAGAAAACAAACAAAAATCTGCATCTTCTATTTATAAAGGAACTGTCAGAAAACTAATTAAGCAGAAAGACCCTTTGCAGGGTCAAGAAAATCCACATCTATCCTTTCCAGTCTTGTTTGATTTGATAAAGTCACGTGCTAGAGACCTTTTTTAGAAGTTTATTGGGCCATACTGTTGCTTAATGTAACTAGAAAAGGAACTTATGACTATTACTTGTTTGGTTTCTCATGTTAGCAATGTTCCGCCTATCTTTTTTCTTTGTATCGATACAGCAAGTATTAATCCAACAAGTGGGTTGTCTGGTTTTTTTTCCCCATAAGACACCTTCATATCATTAACACATATGTGTTGTTCTACAGCCAACACTTTATGTCTGAAGAGCACCTTTTCCAAAGGATCAAGAAGTTTACCTCAAAGATGTGCAGCTCAATCCTCCAGTTAACACCCCAAACTCCTACGAAGGCCGATGGGAGTTTTCCCTGAATAAATCTGATGCTTTGTTACTGTCACATCTCAAAAAAAAACCCCAAAAAAACCCGCAAAACAAAACAAAAACCAAACCAAAATCCAAAACCACCACCCAAACCAGACAGCACCTCCACTTCGGTACCAACCGACCTGATGTCGAGGACGTCCAACGATGGATGGAAATACAGCTCTTGGGGCATCATCTCCTGCAAACCCAGCTTTGCAAAGCCCAGAACCATTGTCACATACAAGGGCGGTGGTTTCATCGTCATCGCACATAATGCCTCACGATTTTGGCTGCAAAACAGTAGTTTGGAGGGTTGGGGGCAGGGTGGGGGGGGACACACCAGATGGAAGGGAATAGGACAGAAGCACGTCTCCATCATTTAGAGAGCAAACTGCTGTAAAAAGATTAATTTTGGCAAAGAATAAACCTAAACAGCAAAGTCTATGCTAAAGCCTCAATCTTACAAAGCATCTTAAGCATCCCCATAAGTTTCAGCTTAAATAGGTTTTACCAAAGCAAATTAAACAGGACATTCAGGCTTCATTTCCAAAAGGGGCATCTCCTCTGCTGTAGCCTCAAGGAGTCCGGTGATATTCTGTTAATTGGCCTCGTGACCATTTCAGCTAGAGGATATACGTTCAGCTCTACTTGGACTTTAGCAAGCATAACCCCATCTCTTCCAAGGCCAAATTACCTTCTAGAACTTTCATTTGCTAAAAATGAATTGATCATATGCACCTACCAGCTATAATGTCAGATGGTAAATAAGAATCACCAAACATTCATTACTTCAAAGATCGCAGTTGTTCCCTAGTGGCACCTTTAAATTTGCCTTTTTATTAGAAGGTCATCATCAATCTTAACCAACCAACTAAAAATAACCCCCACAAAAAGTCTCAGGAAAGCGTTTGCTGTGTGTTTTTAAATGACAGCTCCTCTGTAACGTGAAGTGCTGCTACAGGACCGATTCCATATTTGTAAGTGGCAAATACCTTATCGAAGTGGTTATTCCGGGAAACAGAAGAGGCAGCTGGCACAACCGCCCAGGAACAACTCAACTTCAGCGGTTGGCCAACACATCAGACGAAGTCCTGAACTCATTGAAATTCATGGCAAAACTCCCACCGAGGTGGGGGGCTGAATTTTACGAAGACTTCTGTTACAGATTCCTCGGTTATTTTTAGGACTGTACGATTGCCTCTTTAGGCAGTCAAGGAGAGGGAAGGATTTGATTTTTCCTTCTCTGGCAACTTCACTTGGTAAGGAAGGGTACTTCAGAAATGGGAAAGGAATGAAAAACAGTGCTTGTCCAGCAAAGGCCTCTCCCTAACAGTGCAAAAAAGGTATTAAGCATCAGCTTTGCAATTAATGCAAAAATGTATTTGACTTCTGATGGCATTACAGCTCCACCAGAGTGCTATGGGCACAGGCAAGGCAGGGCAGGAGCGGTGGCAGAATGGCCACCAGCATTAGGGTTTGCCCCGCAACCCATTCACGCTGCCCCGTTTGTGGGATTTGGAATATATCAGGCTCTTCAGAGCATCCCTGCAATGATACCCTGGAGATTTACAAACAACAGGAACGGTTTGTTTTTTTAAAGTTTGAGCTGCGTGAAGTTCCCGGTGTTCAATCCTTTCCCAGATGCTTTACAAAGCAAGGCTGTGACACATGGCTGATCCCAACACTCCCAGATGAAATGGAAGCATAATTCAGCAACATAACATTATTTTAAACAAGAAAAATCATTTTAATCCTTGTTGATGTGCCCATGACTGGAAGATTCTTTTTCACACAAGGAAACAGGATAATTGTATCACATAAATTTGTTAACAGCTTTAATACAGGAACATTTAACCATTAGTTTTAGCAGCTGGTATTTTTGAACATTCATTCATGTTGCCATGAATTGTCATTTTCTTCGAAAACCCTCAGGAAAAGGCTTTTAGCATGCAATAAACCAACCATTTACCAGCAGTATCCAACATTACAGAACGGCACCCAGACTCTGACCCCACCAGTGTAAGACAGAAGGAAACTCAGTTCTTAAATACCTCAGAAATGACATCAGATGAGATACTAGAATTTAAGAGTAGAGAATTTTGAAGTAGAGAAATGCTACAAAGCTCTGCGAGTTCAGCATGGCTCCTTGGCTCTAAAGAGGGCTGGATAGCACCAAGATGTTTAGTCCTCCATGCTGAGAAATAATATTTCCATTCATTCATAGACACAGCATTTCCTATATAGCGTGACATGTAAAACTAAGGTCAGTGCAGCCATACTCAGAGAAACAAAATCCATAGGGAAAGCCCAGCTGATCTTTACAAGTTACACTTCGGAGCGCTGGCAGCCTTTGCTTACACTTTTACTCACTGTTGATTAGATTCCAGAGAAGCCACTGACACTTCCTAATAAAAATCAATCGCTGAATTTGTTAATTTCCCATTTAAAAAAAAAATAATCTTACTTTGCTTATCATTACTTAATTACAAGGTGAACGAACTGATAAAGACCACTACTTAAAATTTTCACTGATTGAGTTACGTTATTGCTTTACAGCTGCTGCATTTGTAGGTTTAATAATCATTTTCACAAAGCAGCTATTTGGAAATCTTTTCACCAGATGAAGTTTCTAAATGTATTTCCAAAATTTGCTGAATTTTTAGCTTCCATTTTTATTTTTCTAATTCCCAGTGCAAAATTAAATACAATTAACAGAGAACTTCCTTTTTGGTTTCTGCGTAAGGCCTGATGTCCAGACAGCAAACACTACTGAAGTGTCCCTCCAGGTTTCAGATAGACTAAGAAGGTTTCATCACACTCTACTGATCCTTCCAGCCATGAGGAACGTCTGCATATTTTCCTGCAACCATGCAGTCAAACCCAAATTACCTTACACCAGGACGCTTTTTGGAATTCCTTCAAAGCCTGAGGCAAACAGCATCCAAGTCCAGCAAGTGTGTAAATCCCCAAAAGATCTCAGACCAAGTGAAGCAAAGTGTTAAAATCATGAACTGTAACATGAAAAAAAAATGCTCAGGGCAGCACTTACCCAGGAAACGGTGATGATTTGTAAAAGCCTCTTTGTAAATGACACGATCTCACCTTCCATTACATTTATATCAGCTTCTAAAATGGAATTCACAGAATATCTACACGTGTCAAGCCATTTTTGGAAACTTTTCTTTTTTTTTCTCCCCCCTCCAGTTTGTGCTTATCACAGTGACAGCACAAAGGCCTGGATAAATTAGGGCAGAATTTCTACCATCTCTGGATTGTTTCCCACTCGCTTACCTGCTATGCCTCATGACAGAGGGTTGTTTCCTCCCCTGAAGACAAAAATCCCTCGCACTAGATGAGTAAGACTGGAAGGATTTGTAGGTCCACTGTTGTCATTGCATTCTGCTTCATTATAACACAATTAGCTAAGAATAGCTCATTATCTTTCTGTTAACAGCCATCTTCAAGCTGGAAAGGGAAAAGTCTTACCATGTACAGTACTCATGTTTCAACTGTACTTGTTGTTTGTTTGCGTGGCGCAAAGACTGAAAATAGCCGACTTATCTCAGTACTTGGGTGACACGACGTCTGAAAACAGGGAGTGAATCAGCAATCAGCCATTCAACGGAGACAAACCGTTACCATTTTACAAAAACAGACATCAATTATATAGGAATATATTGGGTTTCTATAGAAATCCAGACCTTTACTAGACTAAGAAATATTCAAGAACCATCAAAAAAAGCAAATTTAGAGAATTTACCTACAGCAGTAACTACGGCTGGCAGTACCTCCCATTCACCTGACAAACACAAGCGATGCAGAACATCAGATACAACATGGTAAATGTTAACTCTGCAAACGTAAACGCCAACCAATCCCTCTTTCTAACCTGTCACGTGACCACACAGCAAACCTCACGTACAAGAATCCTTGGACCTTAAGCAGATAATTCACGTCACTAACATCTCTTCAAAGTCAACCTTGTACCTGCCCGTCAGTAAAACTGATGGAATCCTTCCATTTCCATACTCATTAGGTTTTTCTTTTCCAACAAGATTTTTAGGATTTTAGTCTAGCAAACAGGAAATCAAACAGATACTCCTTTTTTGTGGCTTTTAGTCTACTCCTTTAGATGCAGCTTGCTTTGATTGTATCTCCATTTTATACACGTGAGCGGAAACGCAGGCAGAACAAACACCAACAAATACCACACGGTGTGAAAACGCCCTTCCAGTGGCCAGTCTTCACAAATAAGCTATTTTTTGAATCAGAGAAATAGCTGTGCAGTTTCAGAGAACATTGTAGTAAAACACAGATGTATTAATATGCAACGCATAACAGACTATTACATGTCTACAGAAACTGAATGCAAATCCTCTGCTTCTTATAGCCTCTTAGTTGAATATGTACCCTTTTTTCATTTGTATCTTGAAGCCCAAGTATGTAAAATATGTAAGGTTGTGTCTTTACAAGCTTGAATTTCAAGTGTTGAGCAGCTGAGTAACATTTTGCCCCAAAGATAGGCAGTAACTAAACCCACCAAGGCAACAAGTGCAAGGGAATTAAAAAACAAAACAAAACAAAAAAACCCACCAAACCAACCAACTCCGCAAAAAACCCACAGAAGAAAAGCCACAGAAATTGCACCTTCAAACAACAGTAAAGGAATATAAGAAGTTGTAGACATTTCTTCACGTCATCTCAATTCTGCATCTTTAATCATCGGCTAACCTCATTACCATATACACATCTGTGCACCTTGTCAGAGCCATTACAAACTGTATGGCCAAAGAACAACCTTCTTATAGATTTTATTTTCAGCCGGGGCGGGGGGGAAAATCAAAAATCCAGTAGTTCTTTCTTTATTGCACTCTATAAAACCTCTTGTTATAATCAAGAAGTCAATAAACAGTAATAGCTGATCATTCCTTTAAAATTTATAGTTTAACTCTTAAAATAAAATTTATATAGAAAAGATATCATTTACAACCCATTCAGTAGTAATCAATCATTATGTACTCACAAACAATATTAAATAACTTGTATGCAGCAGTTTCTTTATAGGGCAAAGAGAGGGGAATATTTTCTCCTTAGCAAATATAATATTCCACTGATAAAGAGCAATTCAAGTCAACTTTGGAGCAACTGTGATATACACAAATTTCTTTTAAGAAGCATCAGATTCATGTAGTGTAACAAGAATATATACAACTGTGTCCAGTGCATAGCTTAACAGCAGCATGTGAAAAGTCTATTATCTTGAATTGGCACACCATTACCTATAGAGAAATAATTTACCCAGAAAATACAGTGTATTCAGAGAACACCAGTGAGGCACAGTAAAACAACAAGATGTAGCGTAACTAGGTATGTGAGGAATAAATAGCGGGATTTTGCTCTAGAGGTCAGCATCTTAGAACAGTAAAGACTTCGCCCTCGAACCCATCTTCTGAAGGAAAGGGCTCCTCCTTTCATCTGGTTAGGAAACAAAAAACGTCAAATAAGTAATCACAAATACAGATAAGAAGCAGCTCCACCGTAACTTAGCACAGGCTGTAAGCATAAATGATATAAAGGCCCAATAAAACAGCATTAATAAGGGGAGAGGAATGGATACAACATATTTGTGTAGTATGTAATTACATAACTGTATAATTATATGCATACATATTTTATTTAATGGCCACATGTGCAATATAAATATGATTACTCACATTTTAATTTGGACAGATGTAATGTGTTATATGGCATGGTTTACACAGCTGCCTGTATTTAACTCACCATCCACAACCCAAACAGAAAGAAACGAAGGACATTTTTTTCAGTGTAGTTTCAGTAGTAGCTTGCTACTTTGAATGGATGCCTCTATGGCCCACCCATCCCCGTGATATCTAACACAATCAAAGAGTACTTCTCAGTCAGCTTTTCACAGACAAGGCAGATTAGACAAGCAGCTGCTTCATGCTAGCGTTTACGTACAAAGAGGACAACGCAAAAATCAGTGACTCCCAGTCACTCCGAAGGGAAACCCACCCTCCAAGAATGAAGGACAGTTGAAAGAAAGGTATAGTGGAGGGAAGACAGGAAAAAGTAAGGAGTGGCATGAAGGAGATAACGAGCTGCGCTGTCTTCAATCCAGTCTGCAACTAGCAGTATACAATATGCACACCACTTTTAAGTAGCTTGTAATTCAGGGGTTTTAAAAGCTTTCATTTACTTACCTTTCGGACAATAACGTGTTCGCTAGGATTGATGATTAAGGCTTCTCTTTCCTCCTCAGTTTCCATCTGAACAGTGTATTCGCTAGGTACAGACCTGTAACTGCTTACTTCAAATCTAGAGAAAAATTGAAGGGAGACAACAGAGTACTGAGTTATCTGCTCTTCTGAAGTACCGAATTCAGATAAGAAACATTATTTTGTGTACTTACATTACTGAGGGAAGGTCCCCACAAAAAGTAGCAAGACTTAGTTTGTGTTGCCAGGTCTTCTTCAATCTCTATTTGCAATCTACTCTCAAGGTGTTTCATTTATTCAGAATAACCCCCATCATCACTAGCTGATTGAATAGTTATTTTCAGATGATGGTAGTGATGGACACTTTATGTAGGCAGATGGATACTGATATTTTAAATCTGAACAGTGGCTGTACTAAAGCTGTTATATGTGAGATTTTTTTTCAAACTTGGAAAAAAAAAAAATACCACTCACTACCATATCCGACATCTGAAGCAAGAAATTAAATAAAGAAAAAAAAAAATCCCAAAGCTCATAACATTTTCATGATCCATAAAGTTAGACCTAGCTTTTTAACACAGTTACGCATGAATTTTCATTGCTTCAGGTACCGTGGACTCACAAACAGGTTCTATTATTTGTTTGTTCTATTACTTGCTCAGAAATCTAACACCCATAGGAAAACCTATCACTAATCTCACTAAAAATAAAAGACAAAAAAAAAATCTGACACTCTATTTTCCAGTTCTGTAGCACACTTTGCATTTACTCCATGCACAGTGTAAATGAAAACCTCAGCGTGCATTTGTCCAAGGGGAAGTAGAGGCAAAAGATGGCTCAGGCTCTCTGAACATGCAAGATATGCCATACCCACATAAGAGTTTAACGCAGCAATCTAACTGTCACATACTTCAAAAGTATAAAAAAAGAAAAAGATGTATGTTTTACAGACACACTTCTTTCAAAAGAAAAAACCAAAACCGCACATCTTGCAGACAGAGTATTTTACCTGCTACTTTGCTCCCCAGAGAGTCCAAGAGCCTCTTCTGCAGCTTCTCTCCTCCTCTTCTCTTCTGACAGTGTTTCTGTCAGCTGTGAGAGCGCCTGCTGCACTGAATCATATTGTTGCTCGGTCTCTGCAAGCCTGTGACAAAATTAAATCTGAAATCAATATTTTACATACGTAAAGAATTACTTTCCTGTTCTTTGTTATGAAGGAATGTTCTTTTTTTGTGATAAAAACTTAATTATAATGAGATCCTTTAGGTTAGACATTGAAATAAAAAGTCACCAATAAACATATATCTTTACAAAAGCAAACCACAAATGTTACTAGATAATAACAACTCAAGAATATGATTCATTAATCCACTGCAAATCCACTTCTTTCCCTTTTCCCCTCAAATGCCTTGGAGGGATAGAAAAGCATTACTTTCACACTTACAACACAGCTGTCAGGAAAACAATATTGCTAATACATGCTCTCAGTCCTGACCTTTTTCTGAGTTCATTTAGCTCCATATTGTCTATTTCAACAATAACCGCAGATCTTTCCTGCGGTGCTCCAGGGGGAACTTCTGCTCTAGTTTCATCCTGGAAAATATTAAAGGGGGGGAAAAAAGCCCAGTCACCATTTTTCTAGTTGTTAAAAATCTTTCTTTCAATTAAAGCCTTAAGCACCATAAAGCAGTGGAACAAACCACTCTTTGTGCCATTTAATCTTTTAATTTCCGGAACTGCAATTTTCCAAACTTGTTTTCTAACAGAAAGTTGATGAAGACTACTGCCAGGGTATGCTGCAGGGCTTGACGGATACACATGCACTGTGTAACACAGCAAGCTCTGAGCAATGTGTGAAGTGCAAGAAATGCATCTACACATCCACATAGCAATATAGCACTGACCGCAGTTTCACAAGTAATGCACAGCTCTTCATTTATTTTTCAGTTTACAGTTCTCCTTGTTTGTGTTTATTCCTGTTTATGGAAGAGTAAGGGCTGTTTTACATACATATCCATATGATATTTTAGGGTATTATATTAATTGATTGTTATTAAATAACCAAGGCAGTACAGGAAAACTTTTGAAAAATGAAGAGATTACAAAGGCGTAAGCTTACAGACGTGTATGAGGGGTTGGGCAAACAGTACTGAAATCCTGAACTGGTGACACAGATCTCACTTCTGAAAATACTACTCAAACACTCTGCAAAATGATTGATGACTGCTGTGATATTATCACTAAACTTTGCTGATCCAATGATTAGTGATCATCCAATTATTTCTGCCAGCTGCAGGCCAATTCAAGACAATACTTCAAAACCAAAAAAGCATGTATAAACAGCTTCCTTAAATGTAAAGTCAAATAAAAACAGCTTTACAACAATAAAGACAGTTACCTTCAGTGCACCATGGGCTAGCAAAACTACTGAATTAGTACAATAAAAAGTATTAACTTCATTTTTAGTATGAAACCCAGAAAAGGGTAAGCACAGAAGAAAAAACCCCTAAAACTATTTCTATATATTTGTTTACCTGAACAGTGCCTTGGAAAGATGTTACTTGCATGGTCTGATACTCCCTCTCCAGTCTCAAATAACGATTTTGCAAGTCAGTGTAACGAAGCTGGTTATCCCTCAGAGTCTGCGAAAGAGTCTTCAACTGGGCAGACAAGACAGCATTCTCTTCTGCTGACTGCACAACCTGAAACAAAATAATATTTAAGTAGATAAAAATTAGGAATTATCTCCTCCAGGAAATCACTAGAGTTGAGACCTGCAGCTGAAAACAACTGAGTACCAGTTTTAAAACTGCATCAACTTTTTGGCAAGTTCAAAGTTTGGTAAGATTTAACTAGTTGTTTTATGAGCAGCGGAAATTGTGAAACCCGAGTACGATTCCCCCTGTCACCAATATGCCCGAACCAGAAATTCAGGGTTTTGAACTCCAATGCCTTCCTCCCCGTGTTTGCTATGATATCACCGCCTGGCAAAAGGCAGTATGCATAGTTGCTACTTCAGGACAATGCATATAGCCAAATAAGCCTGATAATATAAACACGCTCACCAGGCTGTCCAGGAATGCACAGCAGTCGAGTTTTTATCTTTTCAAAAAACAGACCGTAACTGGGGTCTCCACCCATTACCCAAACACTCATTTTCACTTGTAGGAGCTTGAGATTTCTACACCTGTTTCAAAGTTTGGTTAAAACTGCTATTAGGTTTATACACGTTTGGGTGAAGCAGTGAAAACAGACAAAATGACAGAGGTAAAGGTAACATAAACCTCATTTGCTTCGAATACCAGGCCACACAAAGAGAGATAAACATTAAGGGAACATTTCCAAGAACATTTACAAACTTTTGCAAACAAAACTGAGCACAAACGCAGCACATGGGGACACACACTCTTACCGTCTTAACAGCCACAAAAGTGTTCATCAAGAATCACAGAATCATGGGGGTTGGAAGGGACCTCTGGAGATCATCTAGTCCAACCCCCCCTGCCAGAGCAGGGTCACCTAGAGCAGGTTGCACAGGATGGCGTCCAGGCGGGTTTGGAATGTCTCCAGAGTCGGAGACTCCACCACCTCTCTGGGCAGCCTCTTCCAGTGCTCTGCCACCCTCAAAGGAAAGAAGTTCCTCCTCATGTTTAGATGGAACTTCCTAATGCGCAAGGAAACATTTCTAAGGCATTTAAAATTTGGTATGAGATAGCTAAAACCTTGTTCCAGCTAAGACAGACGTCTGTTTCTGTCTATAATGAAAACTATTTTACTTTGAGTAGAAGTTCAGCAGCGCCCCATCAATCTCTTCAGACCACAGATTGAAATAAACCTCTCTCAGTCAAATAACAAGTCGGGAAAGCCTGACAGAAAGACAATACTGACATTTAGTTTGCAATTTCTAGTCTGAGCCAACAAGGCTGTTTTGAAAAAAATCTAAGTTTCCCTCTAGCTTTCAATTATATGAGACACCGCCAATTTAGCAATATTTCTATGTTGATACCAGCTCAGATTCACACGAGCTATTTAGGATCACAACTGTTGTTCAAAGTTACCTTTGAATTAATCTGCTGAAAATGCAGATCCTTCTGGTGTATCTCCTGAAGACAGCGCTGCAGGTCATTTTGAAGCTGATTCTTCTCAGCTAAGACATGCTTGATATCATCCTGCACGTCTGCACTTCCAGCGAGGGAGGCAGTTTCTAAAACCTTAAAAAGTATTAGCATATTCAGGGTAAATGGTATAGCAGTTTTCTAAATAATATACAACTCCAACACCAAATATACATACGGACTACAGAATAATTTCCTTTTCACAAGATCATTTCCTTCTCACAAGTTAATACCACATTTGCAAGAAACTTTATACATATAAAAAAATCCCTTCAACTTAGTGTTTTCAACCTAAATACTTCAATTAAAAAAAAAATTAAAAATAACAATGAAAAGGTAATCCAGCTTGATTTTCAGTTT
>VFFE01008092.1:1355304-1410447 GCA_008921705.1 Burhinus oedicnemus
ACAAGGGGAAAAAAAAAAAGGGAAAAGAGAGAAAAAGCCAGGTGAATATAAAACACCTTTCAAAAATTATTTTCAAACTAATAACGTATGGTATTCACAATTTGTAGAAGAACAGCTATTTTGTAAATATAAATTTAAAGCTAAAAGTCCATTTTGAAAGTAAAAAACATCCCCCCCCCCAACTTCATGACTGATTCACAGCTTTGGCCTTCTTTATCTCTGGCAGGTCAACATTTTGATGTTAATCTCCAATAATGGAGGGAAGTGTGCCATCTCTAATGCTTTATGGAATCTATTTTCCTATACAATCATGACCTAAAGACTTCTACCACATAAAATATTCCATAACCCAACAGAAATTACTGTTCAATAGCTTTTATTCGTGATTTTAATCACAAAAAACGAACAGCATGTGAAACACAAACTTGACCAACTAAAACGTTGGGGGTTTTTTTTGACGACATTAAAAGGAATACGGTTTACTTCCTTTGGCACAGAAAAGGCAAATAAGAATATTATTCTAAAATAACACTTTCCTTGAACCTTTAATGATAGTCTACAAAAGTAGACAGCAATTGCCAGACCGGGTCTCAGCTGCTGCCTTTCTAAATCTAGTATTTTGTTCCTGGCAGAAGCCAACTCCAGCTGCTCCAGGGGAAGGGTAAGAACACTTCCATCAGGCACATCTCTCCCTTCTCCCCCCAATTAGGTCCTATTCTAATCTGCAGTAATTAGAGATTGGTTTAGGCTCTGATGAATGAACTTTATTAGATCTTTAAAATTTGTTAGCATCAAGTATAAAAATTCTGAAAACTGTTGCTGCCAACGTAAACGACGAAGTCCTTTTCTGATCCTCTTAAAAACTGTGTCCCTGAAAACAGCTTGTAGCTATAATATATCTGAAAAAACGTTCACATTCCCTGAAAGAGCACATCCTTTTACTAGTTTTGTATTTGTCACCAAATTCTATTCTGGGTTTACAAGAAGTTTACAAGAAGTGCGAGTGTAGAGTCTCATTTCACTTAGATCCCACAGTACTATTAAGGTTTGGGTTTTTCCTCCTCTCATTTATTTCTTTCATAAGTAAACAATCCCAATCTTCTCTGAATTTTCTTCTAAGAAGTCTTCCTATAGCATGCTTTCCTCCTTCCTCCTTTGAAATTTCTTTTTGCATTGCAATATAATACTTCTGTGAAGGTGAGGTGAAGTGTACCACAAATTATTTACACTCAGTAATTATGTTTTCTGTGCCACTTTTCCTCTCATTTCTTCAATATCCAAATAATTTATTTGATTTAGACTGGTTTTCTAAAAATAATGTATACACAAGTCATCTTGCTTGTCTGTCTGTTCCCTCAATAATATTTGCATCAGCCAGCCAATTCTAAAACTGGATTTTAAAGGAAGGTTCATGTCTCAAAAAATTATGATGCTTCTATACTTAGTGTAATAATGACTGAATTGGGGGAGACGGATCCAACTTGATATTACCTATTGAGAGAAAAAGAAATAGGAAATAGGTAGAACACAGTTGTAGTACAGGCTGCCTGGCAGGCAATTAAGTCAATCAGCATGAAAGGACTCAGTGACGATAAATACATTGTTGGCATCCTAGATGTAATAGTACAGCAGCCTGTTCTCTTTTGAACAAGTGTGGTATAGGTACAAATAAGGACGCTGGTGTTATAATAGTGTGAACAGTAAAAGGACACGATACATATGAAATTGGCACAAGCAGCCAGAATTATATTCCCACTTGTGGACGTAACATGTTTTATCTCAGCTACTACATGAGAAGAACTCCTCCTTGACTTGCCTGAAAGTTCCCCATCCTCTTCCTGATTTGAAAGAATTAACTGAGAAACCTGTAAATTGCATTACTTCTTTTTTCCCTTTTCTATCAGCACCCAGTCTGCTGTAGAACCATGTTTGAACTTTATTATTATATTTTAACTTCTTACTATAGTCTGGGTTAAACTGAGCTAAAATTGTAACTTCCAAGATTACTAAAGTAATCTACTGACATGAACAACTCAAGAACAGGCAAATGCCATTACCTTACAATGTAACTGCAGCAAATTGTTACTCCTTTTTGACCAAGAATCAGTAACTATTATTGGTTCATAACCTTCACCTTTTGCTTCGCAACCATTTCATTTCTTTATGAAGGTGCTTTCCATGTTTTTAACCATTAAAATACACCACATGAGTTTTCTCTGTTATTTTATCAACAGGTGAGAAACCCATGATTTTTCTTTGTTTAAAAGAAGTTGTTCAATATATCAGACTGAATTAAAAAGCGTTTTTAGTAATTGCAACTCGTTTGCTTAGAATAGTTGTAACTTGCTGATTTGACCCTATGCTACACTGACATACAGGCAACGCACTCATCAGCCTTCCATACTTTACTATCACGTGCTGTACAGTTCTCATTTGGGAAGAAGGCTGCAAATTTAATACAACAAGCTGATGAGAGTAGATTCATGCCTCCTGCTACATTTCATTTGTTTACCTTGACTGGGTAATTGCTGCCAGCGGAGACTGATTTCTTAACAATCATGTCTTGTTGCAGCTTCTGTAGTTCCACAATCTGTCGGTCTTTCTCGGCAACTGTGATTTGACATTGATTTCGCAGCGCCTGGGACTCCGAGAGGAGGAGGTTGTTTTCCATTCTGAACATAAAATAGTAGACTAGATGTTAAACGATAATATACTACATACTACTGAATCAAAAGGTTAAAGCTGTACTCACTGTTATTTCTGACGTAAGTAATGGTATTTTTTTGAACTGTTATAAGAAAATACAGAATCATAGAATCACTTAGGTTGGAAAAGACCTTTAGGATCATCTAGTCTGACCCTACTCTACCAGGTCTGCCACTAAACCATGTCTCTAAGCACCACATCTACATGACTTTTAAACACATCTAGGGATGGTGACTCAACCATATGGAGCACTATATGAACATTCTCAATACATACTTCAGTTTAAAGACATCTGCTAAAAAAAAAAAAATAATTAAAAAAATCAGAAAATAAAGCCTGGCAAGCGATAACATCACCTTTGCTTCATTGCCTTGGAGATGAGAGAAGTTCATTGGCTGTAAAGATACTAACATCTGTTAACACAATAAATACTTCAGCTGCCTAAAGAATAAGGTTGCGCAGCAAAGCAGCTCGAGGTCACAGGTGTGTCGAGTGCTGCTCAAGACAGCCAGTCTACCCTACTGCAAGTACACCAGTTTGAAAAGGAACACCCTAGACTCAGGAGACTGAAATAAACAAACACGCCACATCTCCAGAAACTGCTGTTATACACAGGCAATATCACAAAGGGCATAAAAGTAATTTAAATCCTTTTGAATGCAATTTAATATATGTTTTTAAAGTTTAGGGGAAAAAATGGGAAAAGACTACTCATGCTGTTCAGTGGTTAAGTCTACAAGTTAGAATAAAGTTTGAATATTTCATGCTAACTTGCTCACATTTGCAAAGATAAACGTGGGGCCGGCCTTTTGATCTACACCCGCTCCCCCAAAAGCTTCTAGTATGAGACAGATATTATCTTACATAGACTTTAATTAGAGATCTAGAAATTGCACTACAGACAATAAAATCCAGTAAGGGACTAGGATACTGCCTACCGCCCTCAAATTCAGACAGAATTATCTTCACTGAACTGATCATAGCATGCTTTCGCACTTCAATCATCTACACAAGTTGAAAAGCTTGAAGAAGAAGAGCGGTTTAAGATGACCAACTCTTGATCTGCCTCCACTGAGTGCCACTTAAAAATGCCTACTGCCCTCCTTTGAAGCAGACCTCATGAGGCATTCACAGAATTAGGCCCAAGTTGTCACATTATTCATTTGTCGCAGATGATGCAAGATGTGAACAGTGCTGAAATGGACTCTTGAATCTACAAAAATAATGCTCAAGTGTGAAATGAAGTTAATTTTCAGTATGTAGTTGGGCCAAATATGCAACATTTCAGACATCTTTTAAAAAAAGAGATTTGGGGGAAAATGTTCAGCCATAGCTATCATTACTCTAAGAGAATATAATACCAAGCGTTGAAATAAGATTCTTAAACTGTAGTTCCAGATATCCAAGTCACCAACAGAACAGAAAACATTCACATAAGACTGTTTGAAACTTCAGCTAAACAAAGAGACCATCACATAAAGACAGAAGGATAACGACAAACAAAGACGACTCCGTGGAAGTTGATTTCACACATTACAGAAATATTCTTATCCTATTTCCTGCTAAATTATACATAATTTTGGTTTTGTGTCAGTTTCATGTCACTGAAGAATCCTAAACAAGAGCCACATGTATTATAATTTTTTAACATTTATACCTTAATCCAGCAAGCTCATTCTGGTATGATGCAATCTCTCTCTCAGTTTCTGCTTGGAAGGCTTTTGTCTGATGCAATGCCTTCTCCAAATCATCAACCTTGGTCTTCAGTTTTGATATTTCAACAGCTGCAAGGCTGGCTCCTTCTTTAGCCTACGTTTAATAAACATGGTTAGTGAACTAGAATGAAAAAATACATGACTGGAGTTTTATTAGTGCTAGAATTGTAATCACAGAATAATGTTTTTTCCCCCATTTGTTCCTGTTTAACAGGGTAATTACCTAAGCTCCCAAAATTGTAAGCACGCATTCTCTAGTCACACGATGTTTTCTTAGCACTCACATAATTTACAAAGTTAAACTTCAGAATCCATGTCTCTAAGCATTCTCTGCATAAAAAAAAAAATTACAAAGCAATGTAGCTAATTAAAACTTACCAATCTTTCCCTACTGTTCTGAGGCGTATCCAAACTACTTTTAAAAGAATTTATCTCATTGACGCTTTTACAATCAATGGGAAATGAAGCTGTGCCCTGCTTCGTTTCAGAAGTTACCTTCTGATTGCCGAGTTCCTGCAGCAATTTGTCTCGGTCATCCTGAAGACTGGCCATAGCCTTGGAAAACGCTTCAATCTGGTGAACATAATCCCCACACTCAGATGAGAGCCTGCTAATCTCCATCTCACGACTGACTAACGTCCTACAGAGATTTTGAATTTCATCAGCAATCTGATCAAGTGTAACCTTATCTCCAGCATCAAAAATAACCCGATTCAGAAGAGAATTTTCTTTGAGCATACTGATAAGATGTAATTTAAAGCCATCCAATTCAGCCTCAAGTTTATCTCCTTTCTTTTTTTCAGTCTTGAGTTCAGATGTGTATTTGCTCTGAAGTACCTTTAAGTCCTCTATTATCCTATCTCTGTCATTTTGCAGAGCAGTCATTGCTTTCCCAAAGGCCTCATTTTGGGACCTCAGCTCACTATTTTGAGATTGAACTTCTAGTATCATCTTCTCTGCAAAAGCACCAGGTTCACCTCCATGTTCAAGTGTCAGAAGAGTCTTACTGTATTCCTCATCTGCATCCTTAGTATTTCTGCCCCTTGATTTCTGGGGTTCTCGCATCTTCTTCTGAACACTTTCTCCATACTGTCCACTGGATACCCATTCTTTTTTCTGAATGCTATCACCAGTTAGCAGTTTCTCTCCAGATTCAGAAACAAGTTTCTCTTTGTTTAACGATGCAATTAAAGATTCTAAATCATTTATTTTAGACACCAGTTTTTTATTTTCATGTTCCAAAGATTCAGCAGTATCCTTCTGCAGTTGACTGGAAAGTTGCGTTTCTTTTATTTGTTTTTGAAGGTCGTATTTTTCTTGTTCAAGGCTTTTAATACAATCCAATTTCTGCTTAAGTAAGTCCTTCAGCTGATGGTCTTTCAGAGATAAAACTTGGTTAAGATCTTCCCGATACTTTATCAGCTGTGCACTTAGCATTGCGTTTTCAGAATGAAGATCATCTATCTGATTGAGAAGTATCCTTAGTTCTTGCTTCAAAGCATTATTCTCACTTGCATTGCCAACTATAAGACTGTCCCGCTGATTTAAGACATCTTGGTGAAGATGTTCCAGTTCTTTGTATTTAGAAAAAAGATCATCCCGATCATTCTGAAGAGATGACATTGATTTTTTTAAGGCATCTATTTCACTGGCAATTGCTGCCTTATCTTGACCTGCTTTGTCTGCCTTCATCTGGAGGTTTCTCAATTCATTTTCCATCCTCTGACAGGACTCCTCAGATTGTTGTCTCTCTAGCTGCAAAGACCTTAACTGAAGTTCATACTCTTTGATTTGTTTTCTATGTTGAGTCTGTACCTGAATGAGATAATCAGAAATTTCATCACCTTTTGAAGAAATAAGTAAGGAAATTTCTTTGTCTTTATTATTTAGCATGATCTTCATTTGTTCAGAAATGGTAATCTGCTTTTGCAATTCAGCATTAATTTTGTCCTTCTCAGCCAGAAGCTGTTGCAGTTCTTGTTCCTGTCTTGTAAAATTACTTTCCAGAGCTTTTATCTCTCTTCCTGTACTTTTAGTATTCTCTATGAGATGATTAAGAGAATTATTTTCTTTAAGGAGTGCTTGCAAAGCTTCTTCTTTGGACTGAAGAACACTCTCCAGTTCTCGCTGCCTGTTAAAAAAGAAAGTATTTTCTTCCTTTATTCTGCAGAACTCTTCATAGCGTTGTATATCAACAGATTTTTGCCTCAAATACAGTTCATCCTTTGTTTCCTCTACCACAGAATATTTGATATTCAGCTCTTGAATCTGAGTAATTTTGTCTTTCAATTCATCTTGTAAAGACATTATTCTTTTATTACTGTCTTCTATCTGTTTCTCTTTATTTTGGATGGCCTCTTTGAACTGCATTTCCCAGGTTTTCATTTCAGTGATTACCCTGTCCCGGTCGTCCTGAAGAGAGGACACACACTTTGTAAAAGCAGCTAATCGTGCCAAAGCTGCATTCAAATCTGCTTGAAGTTTCTTGTTTTGAGAGTCCTTAATGCTAACTTCCTCTTGCAAACCACGGATCTCGCTAATTGCCCTATCTTTTTCTCTCTCAAGGGCACCCTGTCTTTCTTCTAGGTTCAAAAGTTCTCTTTTGTGAACTAATTTTAATTGTTGAAGATTAAATTCCAATTCTCTCTCATATTCTCTCTTTTGATTTTGTAGTTCATCTTCTTTCTTCCTAAGTTCTTTTCTCCAGTTTACATTCTCATCTGAAAGCCTCTCCACTTCATTCTTTGACTGATCCAACAAGTTCATCTGTGAAGAAAGCTCTCCCTTGAGACGATATATTTCTTCATTTGATTTTGCAAGCTTTTCTGAAATATTACTTAAGTCTTTTTCGAATTTTTCACTTTTTGACTGTGACAGTTTCACAGATCTTTCCAAATCCAGGATCAGCTCCTGGAACTTTATAGAATCCTTTTGCAAATGGTTGATCTCCTGCTGTTTCTCCTTTAAGAGTTCTTGCAATTCTTTCGTTTTGTTTTTACTTCCATTATTATCCCTCTGAGCACTTTTCACCTTCTCCTCAAACATTTTTACAAGGTGTAACTGCTGTTCTTCTTTTTCTCTAATCACATTACATTTTTCTGCCTTTAATTCTTCCAGTTGCTGTAACAGCAAGTTATTCTGCACCTGTGCTGATTTCATTTTATCAGTAAGATGATCAACTTTTTTAACATGATTAAGCAATTCTGTCTCAAGAAATTCTCTCTCGTTCTTTACTTTGTAAGAACTTTCTTGTACATTTTCCAATTCTTCCTGTAACAGACATTTGTCATCCTCTAAAATCTTAACTTTTTCATTGAGACTAACAATTTCTTGTGTAAGACTTTTACATTCCACGTCCAGCTTTGTTAGACAATGATTTTTATGGTCCAAGGATTTTTCAGTTTCTTTTGCTTTTTCTGAAATTAATTTTTTTTCTTGTTCTAGGACAAGCACATCTTGTTCTTTTTCAGAGAGTTTATCCTTTAACGCATTAATGTCCTTTAACAATAATTCATTCTCATATAGTGCATCATTGATTTTAGACTGCATATCATTTTGATACACTTCCATTTGAACCTGGAGCTCTCCCAAAGCTGCTTTAGTTACAGTGATGTTATTATGAAGGATATCATTTTCATCCTGGATTTTCTCTAAAGCCTGCTTTAAATTTTCAGAAGTTTGTTTCAGCTGCTCATTCTCCTCCATTAGTTGATGATTCTGATCAGTGAGTTCGTGAAGACGATCCTGGTGTTCTTGTATCCTTGCCTCTTGCTCACGGATCTGCCTTTCTGCTTTACTTTGTAATTCCTCAACTTCCATTTTCTTGGATTTGCTGAGTTGTTCCAGTTGATTCTTAATAACCTCATTTTCATCCATGAGTTTTTGTAAATGCTTCTCGAGAGCCTCCTTCTCCGATTCTCCTTCCCTGAGCCTTTGAACAGCCTCTTGCTTCTCTTTTCTAGCGAGATCAATAACTTGCCTCATATCTGCTATTTTACTACTGATATTCTCATAAGCCTGAAGAAGTGATTCATACTCCTGCTTTAATTCACTATGTTTAGCCTTCCATCCTGTTAATTCAACTGTCTGAGAATCTTTTAAGGTATTTAGTTGGAAAGAAAAGGCCTCTTTTTCCTGAACTATACTCTC
This sequence comes from Burhinus oedicnemus, assembly GCA_008921705.1. NCBI lineage: Eukaryota > Metazoa > Chordata > Aves > Charadriiformes > Burhinidae > Burhinus > Burhinus oedicnemus. The sequence continues at coordinate 1,363,875 of VFFE01008092.1, forward strand.
CATGGTGGATTTAAGACTTTCACATGCCGCGGTGAGGTTTTCATTTTCAGTCAACAGTCTAGCATTTTCAGAAACAAGGCGCTCCTCTTCAGACAATGGAGAAACAATACTTGAACTTTGTTTTTCTCTACCAGGCTCTAACAAGTGTTCAAGCATACCCATCTTGTTCACCAGTTCTTCTCTTTCCAACATCAGCTTATCAATCTGGTCTTTTAGACATTTATTTTCTCTCAGGGCTTCTTTACGTGATATTAAAGCCGCCTGTAATTTTCTTTGAAGGCGCTCTCTGGATTTCTCTTCCGCTACAGTTCTTTGCTCTTGTGGTTTCGAATCATTTACATTTGCAGCTTTTGCCAATGGCTCTTCAATCATTTGCATTTGTTTCTGGATTTGACATTCTGTTGCTTCTCTCAGTTTAGTTTTCCCAGCATACTCAGTCTCTGACAGTTGAGAACAGGTGCCTTTACCTTGCAACTTTCCTCGAAGGGAAATACTTTCTGAACAAAACTCTCCCAATTCTTTTTCAGTCTCTTTTTCTTCCTTAACCTCTTTGCGTGACACCACAGGTCTACTCATCTCAGCCTTCTCACGCAGCATACATAGCTCTGCCAGAAGTTTTTTGTTTTCTTCGCTGAAATGTTTTACCTCCTTTTGCATATTAATTAGTTCCAAATTGGACTTTTCCAAACAACTGAGAAGTTTCTCTTTTTCACCCTTCATTTCTTCAAGTGCTGTTTTGTAATGGTAGGCTTCTTCTTGGCCCTCCTTTATAGCTTTGTTTAATAATTCCTTTTCCAGATCAAGTTTACCTTTGAAATCCGTAAGCGAACAACGCAATGCTTCTATTTCCTCATTCTTTTCTGCAACCTCCTTCTTAGCTTCAATTCTCAATCTCTGCAGTTTCTCCTGGCTCATCTTGTAACCCTCTTCACTTTTTTTAATAAGCGCTTCTTTCTCATTATTTACACGTTCAAGCGCTGTCTTAATGTCTACAGCTTCAGCCTCATATGCTTTCAGCTTTTTCTGTAGCTGCTTTATGTCCTCCAACAAGCTGCCCGTACATTGCTCCTGGTACTGCTCCTGTTGTCTCAAAGAGTCTAAGCTCACTGTTCCGTCTCTTTCATCACCAAATTCAACCAGTATTTTTCTCAACTCTTTCTTCAACATTTCTGTTTCCTCCTGAAGTTTTGCATAATTACTTCTCAGTTCTTTTAACTCCGTGTCATTACTTGCCACTGAAGTGATCATGTTTTCTGCCTCTTTTAAGGGTGCAACCTGAACCTTGCTCCTTGGTTTGTCCGATTCCAAATTCCTTAGGTCAGCTGCTTCTTCTCCCAGCACTGCCTTAGGTAAAGCCAGCTCCTTCCCTAAAGGGTACAATTCTAACTGACTAAAGTCAAGTTCTTTACATTTTGTTTGAAGAAGTTCCCAGAGTGCTTTATGTTCTTGTTTGAGTTGCTCAAAGTGGGTTTTTTGTTCATCAAAATCTGCTGCAAGTTTAGCGTGCTCTTCCTTTTCTTTCTGAAATTTTTTCATATCTTCTTTCCTGACCAAAAGCTCCCTCTGTAAGGCTTCTTTTTCTATTTTTAATTGATTCATGACATTAAGATCATTGTTGGGGTCCAGACACTTCGTCCTGTCCCCAGCACTTAAACCAGGCTCTTCCGAACAGGAATTTTTCAACAAATCTTCCTTTTTCTTAACTTCCGACTTTACCTCTTCAAGAGCTAAGAGCAGCTGAGAACGTTCCTCTTCATACGCACTTGCTTTTTCATCAAGCATAGACTGCATATGAGCAAGCATGCAGTCCTTTTCCTCTAAAGATTTTAGGTTCTGCTCACATATATTCTGTTTTTCAGCAATGACAACATTTAGTTTTGCAATATTGTCCTGAAGTTCCTCCAAAAAAGAAGCTTTTGAAGACAAAATTTCAGTCAAATCACTTATTTTGGCATCTTTTTCTAGAAGTTGTTGCTTCAAAGTTCCAAGATGAGAATCAAAATCTTTATTTTGTACTTCAACTAGTTTCAGCTTGTCTGTTAACTCATTAACTTTCTTCAACAGCTCCTCTGCTTTTTTTTGCTCTTTTTCTATTTCTTCCTGCCCACTCTTTTCTAGTTTTCCAACTTTTTGCATTAGATCTCTTCTTATTATCAATGCTGCTTGAAGTTTCTTTTTCAGATTCTCTTTTTCCTTGCCCATTTTCTCAAGATTAAACTGCATCTCCTCTTTTTCATTCATTAAATCTTTAAACACAGCTTCTCTACTGTTTAACATAACCTGACTGTGTTCCAGTTCTTTCTTACAATCCTCAAGTTCTTGCAACACTCGGTTTAGCTCTCCTACAGAAGTGTTATGAACAGCTTCAAGGTCTTGCAGTTTGGTATTTAATGTATTTCTCTCTTCAGAAAAACTCAGCATTTCATTAGACAATGATTCCATGATCTGGGTAACATAACAGTCCTTTTCTTTCAGTTGCTGGCTTAGAGCAGAAATTAAATCCTTCTGCTGATTTACCTGGGAAGTTAAGGTTTTGATGAGTTGATCTTTTTTTCCCATTTCTTCAAGGAGACTTGCTACTTTTTTACTTTCAATGTGCAGTTTTTCTTGACTGGTTCTCACTACTTCTTCCGATTTATTTATCTTGTCTTGAAGGAATTCAACTCGCTTATTTACTTCTGCAAAAGACTCTTCCCTTTCTTGCAAGAGAGACTGTTGTTTACATAATGTTTCCTTGACTGTGACCATTTCTTCTGACAGACATTCAATTTCGGATTGGTATTGGCCCTTCATCTTTTCAATATCATTCTGCAGCAACTCCTTCTGTTTCTCAAGTAACTGCATACTTTTTAATTCATCTTTCATGGCATCTATTTCTTTCTGTTTTTCTAAAAGCACCAGTTGCAGTTGTTCTTCTTCTGTTTCTTTGCTCAAAATAGTGGTTATAAGAGTGGAGAATTTTTCCAACTGAATTTTACTATCAGTTAGCTGCAGTTCCGAATCTGAAGTCTGTGCCTTCTTTTCTTTACATAAAAGCCTACTACTAAGTAACGGAGATAAGCTTTGAGTTAATTCCTCTTTTATAAGATCCAGCTCTTGCTGCAAAGACTGGATTTTGCTATCCTTTGACTTCGTTTCACCTTCTAAACTGCTTAATTGCTCAGCAAGATTATTATTTTGTAAATTTGCCCTATGAAGTTCTGTCACCCATTTGTTTTCTGACTCAAGTAGACTTTGTTCTAGAGTTTCAAATTTAAGTTCTAATTTAGAGAGTTCTTCACCCTTCACACTAACCTGCATCTGTAACTTCTCTTTTTCAGTCTTCATCTGCAGTTTGACAGCATCTATCTGCATTCTTGAATAATTCTCACTGGTTTCTAGTTTTTCATTGATTTCTCGGAGCTCTTCCAATTTCTTTTGCAAATGATTATGTGATGTAGTAAGTTGTGCATTTTCAGCCATCAGTTTATCAGCATTTTCTTGCAACCGATTTTTTTCTTTCTCTAAAAACTCTACCTGACACTGCAGACTACCTATTAAAAGCGCATTGTCATGGCAGTCTTGAGATGATTTGGAATTTACGTTGCTCAATTCTAACTTCAAACATGCTATGTTATCTTCCTGTTCAGTGCACTTCACACGCAGAGACTCCACAGCCAATTCTTTTTGCTGCAGTTCTTCCTTCCATGAACTTATTTCATCTAGTGCTTTCTGATGTTCGTTTTTAAGAGAGTCAAGTTCAATTGTCAAAGAATCAATTTTCTTCTGATTAATACCAAGCTCCTCGTTCTTTTCCTGAAATTCCTCAGTAAGGTTTTTCATGGCTGTACCACTTTTCTCTAATTTTACTCTGAGAACCTCAATCTCACTAGAAAGAACATTAATGTTGCTATCTGCCAACTGTATACTGGTATCTTTCTCCTTTAAAGAATTTAGCAGCCCAGCAATAACAACTTCTTTTTCCCCAAGAGCTGCATTCAACTCAGTTCTTAATACATACTGTGCCTCAGTTTTCTCCTGAAGAGATAAAAAGGCATTTTCTCTCTCATGAACTAGTTCTTTAGATTTCTGTAGTTCTTGTGTTAGTTCATGTACCTGACTTTTGAGCTGAGAAATTAAATTTGTCTTCTCATCTTCCCTTGCTTTCTCCTTCAGAGTGTTGAGGAGACTTTTATTTTCTGTAAGAGATGACTCCTTTTCTGATAATGACTGGTTCACCTCAGTTATCACATTCTTCTGATGTTGTATTTCTTTTTGCAAATTCACTTTCACTTCCTCCAGCTCCACCACCTGCTTCTTTAAGACCTCACATTCATTGTCTTTCTCTTGAAGTTGTGCCTTTAAATTCTCACTAGATAGTGAAATATTGTTGATGGTTAATTCTTTTTCTGAAAGAAGTACTTTTAACTGCTCCGCTTCAGAGGCCAAAAGCTCCAACTGTTTCTGCTGCAAAACAGAAGATTCCCGTACATCAGAAAGCTGTGCTTTTAAATTGATGTATTCATCTAATTTTTGTTTTAAAGATTCATCCTTCTGTATAATTGATTCATTCAACTGGGATGATTTTTCTGTCACATTTCTAAGCTGATATTGAAGGTCAGAGATAACCTCCATATTCTCAGACAGTTGAACCCTAAGTACATCAGACTCTTCAGATTTATCTTTTAATAACTTCAATTCTTGGGCTTGCCTCTTAAATTCATTTTCTTTTTCCTGCACTGCGTGTCTAAGCTGGCTGGTTTCAAAACCCAGGGCTTGTATTTGGTTTTGCAGATCTGAAATGATTTGCATATATTGCCCCTCTCCTGCCATTTTACTATCTTTCATTTGCTGAATCAAAGCCTCCTTTTCAGAAAGGAGAGTTTCTTTTTCCTCAAAGACAATTTTTAAGTTTTCTTTTTCAATCAAGAGGCCATCAATTTGGTCCTTCAGAGCTAAAATATTATGACTTTGTTGGGACAAGTGTGAAGTTAAAGCAGCTACTTCGTCTGACTTCTTCATTACCATAACATTAACTGTTTCGATGTCTACTTTCAATTTTTCATTTTCTAGAGCTGCTGTATGTGCTTGTTGTCTTGCTGAAGTAATTTCAGACTGTTGCTGTACCAACTGTGACTGAAGAACTTCATATTCACGTGACTTCTTGCTCAATAAGCTTGAAAAGTTCTCCTTCTCATGCTTAAGCACATCCAATTCTTTGCTTACTAACTGTAGCCGATTATTTAACACTGTACTTTCTTCCATTTTTTCAGAAATTTGCCTATGAAACTTCTCAAGTTCTGAAGCCTGATTTTTTACAGTCAGGTCTCTTTCCTCTACCAACTCAGATAACTTTGTTTTTTCATCTTTGAGATTTTTAATTTCATCCTGCAATTCTACAATACAAAACTTATTCTCTTCCGTTGCCTTATGTAAGGAATCATTTTGAAGGATTTTCTCTTCTAGAGACCTGTTTGCAGCTTCAAAATCCAAAGTTAGGCTTTGAATTTGTTCCTGCAGTAATAAATTCTTTTCCTTACTATGGCTGAGCTCTTGGATTAGGCTACTGCATTCAGATAACTTATTATTTAACATTTCTTCTTTCTTTGTTTCTTTGTCTCGAGTATCCTTCAGCTGAATGAGAAGTGATTGCATTTGTTCACGCAGCAGTTGTGTCTGTTCCTTGCTTTCAAACAACTGATCAGCTAGCACATTACATTCCTTTGTTTTCTCCTGCAGCTGCTCTGCCACTGAATTTTCTTTTTGCTCGGCAAGTATTGAAAGTTGTTCAATCTCTTTTGCCAGGGTGTTTTTATCACAATTTAGTACTGAAAGAGTTTTTTCATACTCAGCAGTGCTAACAGATAACTTATTCTCTATTTCTGCCACAGTCTGGATTTTCTTTAACAACTCACATTCTCTTACATCCAGGAGTTTGGACAAATTCTCATTTTCCCTGATTAGCTGCTCCTTCTCTTTTTCCACTATAACTATACTTTTTTTCAGATATTCATTTGCTTCTATTTGCTCTGCCAATTTTTCTGCTTTCCCTTCAAGATCTGCCTGCAATTGCTTATTAGCTGAAGCTTTCTCCCGTGTCTCTATTTCCATCTTGTTAATTTGTTTATGTATTTCATTTAATTGGTTATTAAGTTCTTTGCAACATGTCTCTTTGGCTTTCAGATCTTCAGTTAATTTAAGTTTAGTCTCTTCATTTTGCTGCTCCAAAACCCCAAGCTTCTGCTCTAATGAAATAATGAACTCTTGTTTCTCTTGTAATTCTTTTTTAATTGCTTCCTGATGTTCAGTATGTTCTATAAGCTTCCCAGATAACTCATCCAACTCTTCATCTTTTTTAGCATTTTCCAAAATCAGTTTGTTGTATGAATCTTTAATGGATTTTAACTCATTTTCAAGTATCTGTGCTTTACTCTCTTTCTCTTTAAGCAAATTGTTCCATTTTTCCTTTAGAGTATTGTTTTCCTCAAGCTGAGATTTCAAGTATTCAGTTTCTTTTCTTTGTTTATCCTCAGTTTCTTGTAGCTTTTCAGATGATTTACTAATTTGTTCTTTCAGCAAAGAAATTTGTGACTCACACTCTGCCAGTTTGTTATGGTATGCAACATTGTTGGCTTTGATTTCAGAACGGAGATCCTTAATCGTAATGCTGTTCTCACTGCTTTGTCGTATCAACTCCTCATTTTCTTTGGTTTTAGCTTCATTCTCAATTCTAACTCTTTCTAGCTCTAGTCTCATTGTATTACTTTGCTCAGAAAGGACAGATATCTTCATGCTTGCATCTCTTACATCGGCTGTTTGTACTTCTTTCAGTAAATGAGTTTCCCTTTCAGCCTTTGATAAAGCCTCTTCCATCCCTCGTATTTCTTCCTCTTTGCATTGCACTTGACGCTTCAGGATGATAACCTGTTCAGAATATTCTGTCATATTCAAAGACAGGACAGACATCTCCCTGTCTTTTTCTGCCAGTGCTTCTTTAAGATTATCAATTTCTCTTTCACGTTTCTGGAGATCTTGAATAAGTTGAGATCTTTCCTCTAAATGGCTTGTATTCAATTTGTCAAGTTCTTCATTTGTCTGGTCCAGATCCAGCTGCATCGACTCTACCACGCCATCTTGTTTCAACGTCTAAACATCAAGAAAATAATGTTACAAGAATATTTCAAACATAGGTTAGAAGGAGAATGGAAGTTACGCTCCACATGTAGAACTAGTATCTAAGGTAACCTATCTGTACCCAACTGTACAGCCACGAGATAACCATGTTATTCTTTAGGTCGTTTCAGCATACAGAAAGTTTAGTCTATGAAATTTTGAGCAGCTAATGCTGTTACTTTGCTGACATTTAAATGGGCCACGTCAAAAGAACATAACATTTCTTCTCTTACTTTATTTTAATGAGTTACCTTCTCCTTCAGTGTAGCAACTTTTTCTGTTAAATCACTGATGAGTGTCTTCTGCTCGGTGTTCTCCGCTTCATAAACACTGCACTTCTTTAACGCTTCATTCAGCTTAGTATTAAAAATAAAAGTCAGTGTGATAGAAATATACAGAATTATATTAAAATTGTGATGTTAGATTTGTAATATGGAGTTTACATAACAATGGAGTTTATATTTGACATTAATAAACAAGGATAACGTATCATCCCAATGAAACATACACACTTTCATGCAAAGCTCTGTGTTGGGTCTAAGAAATCCTTATACCCAACTTAAAGCAAAGCAATTACACGAAGTGAACAAAACTGTAAAGAAACAGAGCAAAAACCTTCAGATATGGAAAACAGCAATATTGCTGCTGGGACACAAATAGGAAGTTATGGCTAATGCTCACCAGTTCTAATAAATACTATTTAACAATAAATTTAACTTACTTTTTGCTCAATATGCACAAACTTTTCACCAAGCTCTTTGTTCAGAAGATCCTTTTCTTGAAGCAGTTTCCTCAAAGTTTCAATTTGTTCTAGTTTTTCTGTCACGCTCAACAGTTTTTGTTCTTTTTCTCCAACTGAAGTTTCAAGGAAGCTATTTCTGTCACTTAATCTAAGAAGAAAATACATATTTAGATATTTTGAAAACAAGGCTTGCTTTAAGCTTTCTAGACTTACTAGGTCCAAACTATGTTCCTAAAAGAATAATTGTTCTTACACTTTCCATTTAAACTTCAAAGTACAATTAAGAGTACTGCAAACAGAAGCAGACATCAAGTAACTCTGTGTTTCAAGGGATTATACTTCTCAGTAGAAGCTTAAAGCAAAGAAAGCGAATCCTGTACGGAGCTGTAAAGAACTTTTATTTTACCCTTTAAGCTGCTCATTCAAGCCAGAGATCAGAATTTGATGCTTTTCCGCATCTCGCATTTGTTGGCTGCGTAACTGGGTGAGTTGAGTTTGCAAACGTTCATTTTCATTCTGCAACAGAACAACAATGAAGAGGATTATCACGTACAAACACCCAGAATAGCATAGGATAACTGGAGTCATGAAAATCTGACTCTTCAGGAGATTTACATCCTACACGGTAATACAGACCATTCACTTCAGCACTTCAGCAGATGTCAGTGCAAAAATACACCGCTAATATCACAAGTTCAGATGCGATATTAGTTCAAATAGATGCAACCCACTTTTCAGAAATACCTCCTTCAGCAATGCTGTGATAGCATGAACTCAAGGATGATTGCTGCTGTATGCCCAAAAACAACACACACACTCATACTGTGTTAAGGCAGCTTACTTATCTTAACAGGGGAAGCTACTGCTTTAAAAAAATACTTTCCTCATTGGTTTGAAGACAGTACCAAATGTGCAAATTTTTTTTGCCTATTTTTTCAGGTTGAAGGAATGCAAAAACCTGCATATGGGGGATTGTGGAGAACAGAAAAAGGAAGCAAGCTTCATTCACACAGCTTTTTTTTTTTTAAAATACAGTACAAATGTCCTACTCTAGCCAAATCCACTGCACCAATTCAAAAATAAAACCACAAAAAAAAAAAAAATCTGACAACAGCAACCAAAAACCAAAAGCAGAACATATATCCAGAATCAACAGCAAATAGGACAAACATGGCAAACTTGTCACCTCTAATGAAAATAAGCTAGCATTCTGGAGGAGGCAGAACACACCTGCACCGCCCTCAATAGCTGCCCTTCTTCATCTACACCAAACGTTACCTGTATTGAAAGGCTTTGTTACAAGATTCTCAAGTAATAATTAATATAAGGTTGTCTTTCATTTTAAAATCATTAATTCTTTTTTATACATGTGCAACTTAACAGATAAAGAACTATGCACCAAGCCTGAAGGGGTCTGAGTAAGAGCTCAGTTGTGTCATTTAGAGGAAAATAAGGTTTACAAACTATCAAACATAGTAACTTGTCAATCAGGAAATATTAAAAATAACTTTTGTGATAAATATTTACTTCACTGTTCCTTTTGGTGCCTTCATTGAATGATTTCACAATATAAATATATATCAAATTAATATCTGGGGTTTAGATTGTATATCTAAATATTAAATTATTGGGGTTTATATATTTACAGTTTCTTTTCTATAAATGTGTGTATGTGTATATATATATATAATATTAATACACAGACACACTTATATAAAAGAAACTTACGGGATGTAAGAAGTGGGAGACTGATGCCAGTAGTAACAAAATCTAATTCTGGACGTTCTGACAAAGGCCCCCTATAAAGAATAATGAAAATCATGTTGCCTTTTACTATATTTCTAAAACAAATAACAAAGCTTACTTTCAAACAAATTTCTCCATGTGATGAATTTTACTTTTGCTGAACAGAAGTGACAGGCTTCAACTTCAGAGCATAATATAGTATGTCTACACTCTGCCAATATAATTACGAAGTATAAAGTAGGCTTTAGACATTTTTGCTAGCTGCAAAATGACATTTTTGTCTTACTGTAGGCTATGATTGCAAAAACATAAATGGAGAATAAAATGATTCTCTTATACCACAGGATTTTACACAACTAGAAAAGCTCACCTGAAGAGCCTCCATTCTACCTTGAAGCTGCAATCTATCTTCCAAATCCTGACAACGCTCTTCTAGAAACAGAATTTGTTCCTGCAGTTGATTTCTTTCCAATTCCAACTCTTCAACCACAGTCCGTAAGCCTACTTAAGTCAAAGAAGAAAAATTATTTCAAGAAAGGTGTACTAGAATTCCTGAATCCTAGAAATGGTTTCAGCTTTTTATTCATGATTCTCACCAGTGCTGGGCATGCTCAGATCTCAACCATTTCCAGTGGAAATGCCTGAGGCCCTGCATTTCCAAAAATTAGATGGCAAAATTACCCTTAACTGTTGAAAAACCAAAATAAAGTTGCATAGCTCAAGAACTCAGAGAACCTGGCAGAAATATTCTAAACAATATTGTGGCTCAATCAATAGTGTGGCTTATGTTACTTTAATCACAAGTCAATCATATACTTGCAGGAACAGATCTTAAGCAATTATTAATAAGCAAAGTACACTGTATCAAAATTTGCAAGTGAGTCTATTCCATGTTAACAATAAGATATATTTGCAGCCTTTACCACCAATACAAAAACATTTGCATTAAAAAAATAAGAATTTTGATTTTTCAATTAAAAGCACACAACAATGGAATGCAGTTCTTTTTTGCAATGTAACTTATACAGATTGGAAACACATTCACAGGAACAAGACTCATAACTTAAAAAAGACATGATCTTGCCACACAGGGTACCTCAAGGGCACCGATGCTCAACCAATTTCAGTGTTTACTATATTTATATTCTACTTCTGAACCAAAACTAGGCAGTTCATCCAGCACGCACATGCTTTAAAATGAAAAGGAAGAAAACGCAAGCCAAAAGAATTCAACAAAGATTAGAATACACCACAAATGGGTTGTTAGTTGAATTTGAAAACAAAAATAGACACAAAATACAGATGCTGTGCATGCTTTAATAAACTGTCTAGTCGCTATCACACCTGCATTAGGTGAAGTGTACTCTGGCCACCAACCTCCCATATTTTCTCCTTCAGCTGAGTCAGTGCTATCCAAGGTGACGTTCAATTCTTGAAAGCATTGTTTTCTATCAAAGTTGTATTCTTCCTACGCACAAAACATGAGAATGAAGTTTAATTTAAAGAAGAGAGGAAGCAAGAGTAAAATACATATTCTGTTACTAAAAAGCGTAGTTTCAATGAAAAGTTCTAAAACTCCGCAAGTGACTCAGGGGCCTAAACGTAAGTATATGGGATTGCTGTGGACACCAGAGTAACCTGCCCAGCTTCCAGCTGTTATTTCCAGAAAAGCCACATCTCCCACAGGTTTTGTATGGTATCTGCCAGGCCTTTGAAGAGATCCTCAGGCATCTGAAAGGCCAGTGGATAACTATGTGTGGATACCTTAATTGGTCCCCCAGTTTCTACAGTTAATAGGGTTCTCTGAATCTTGGGGTAAAGTTAACTAAACATAAAGTTACTCTTCCAATGGTATGTTACTGTGACAATGACATCCTAATGCTTCTTACAAAGATTACCATTTTTTTGTGGGAGTTACAGCACCAGCTACCTAGAAGTACACCTGAATGAACTGACACTACTTACTAATTATTTACTAAAGCTCCACCACCAAAGAGATGTGTAAAGACTTTATCTAAACCAAAAATGGCCTTCACACATTAAGCATGCACGTAGCTTCAAGCATGTAAATTACTCGAGGGAAGCTCGTTACTTTTCAGTGTAAAATTAAGTAGACTCATTACTGAAGGAATAGAGAGGTGTGATGGATGCCATTGAAATTTCTCACCTACCGGCTACATAACAAACATTAAATTTACCGAAGTTTTCAGTTACGTAACTAATCTAAGTTCTTAAGCCCTTAATGTTTTTAAGTGTAAAGCACCATATAAATAATAGTACTTTCCATATTTGTATTAACATACAGGTAAAAATAAACTCTTATCTCTTTTAACCCACCTGAAGCTTCCTGCTGGTCTGATTGCTTTTTCTTCTTGCCTGCTGCAGCCTGCCCATTCCTTGAACTGTGGTCAGTTCCTCCTCCAGCTCCTGTTGCCCTGAGACCATGGCTGGATCAGAGCAGCCAGGAAAGAACCAGTCATCCTCAATCAGTTTTGTGCCACAGGAAAGCAATTACATTTATATCAGACACTACTACATGAAAAGAGACCAGGGACAGGCTGAAGTCCCTATGAATGACTGACAGGAATAAGATTAAAGAAGCGATTCATTGCGTTCACCTTGTGATTTCCCTCCAACATCACTATGTAGAACGTAAGAATAAAGTCCACATATCTCACTAAGAAGAAGCAAACTGAAGACTAACTTTACTTCTTCATCAGCTCTAAATGAAGGCTTTATACAGGAGACTGGAAAGGGTGAAGTCACGCTGGTACTAAGAAAAAATGCCAACCAATTAAAATGCCAAATTACATCTCATTTTAATTTACCAGGTTAAAATATACCTAATCGGTATGATAAAGGCATCAGCTGAAACAGCTGTGGTTTTTATTAATCTGAGCAATCACATTCATTTGTAGAGAAATGACATGTGTCCCTTTCAACTTTAATTTTAGGATGAGCTACAAAGCCAGATAATTTGAGGAAGTCACAAGCATGTGTTACACTGCAAACTGGCATCAAACCACCTTAAAAATTAATAACACCATTCTTTTTAAGACAAATATGGAATCACTTGTAAATAAACACACTGAATAAATTCAGAATATGACAGCTTAGGTATGCATCCCATTCATTGTTAGAAATGATTGTTCATTTAAAGTACATTCCCATCTGTTTTGTGATATGACAAAACATGTTTGGGGCAACAGATTAGGAAATAGATGTTTTCATGCAAAGCAGACAAAACAGGACAGCCAGCAAAAAGAAATGAAAGTAACGGTGGCTCCATACTTTAATTGAAAATTAGATTAATTAGAAAACTACAAATTCAGTTTCAATTTAAGCACATCAACCCACAGTTGTCCTCACAGCATGCAAAGTTCAGAGAACTTATGTCGATGCATCTGTGAGGTAAACACCAGAAACTATTCTGAGATTCAGCCCTACTGGGAATACCTGGCTTTCATCTGAGTTGTCCAAGGATTACTTATACCACAAATTTCATTAAAACACAATTCTGTAACGCCTACTAGATTTAAGTTCTTCCTGTAATATTTCAAAATTACATACTTAACATGTTGTTAGAAAAGATTAGAGAAAAACAGTTAAAGAAAAAAAAATTAATGACCCTTTTAAAGTAAGGCTGTTAAATTGGATTTTACTTCTGGTTTTAATGACACTTTGGCTTCTGGCACTGTCACTTTATCAGCATTCATTTTATACACCTTTGTTTGTTTTCAACTCTAGATCCTTCAATTTTTCAATTTTTTTTTTTATCATTATACATAGTTCTTCAAAGCCATAAAAATAAATGCCAAATTTTGATCACACGTCTCAAAACTCTGTTCACAAGTGCTGTCACTGAAGTCAGTGAAGCGATTCAAGGAGCAAGCACTATTCCAGATAAGAACTTCTTTGGAGACAAAAAAATAAATAATTTCTTGGAAGTTGAAATTGAGCTAATCTGTTTTTAAATATAATCAGAATGAATAAGACACTGTCCTTTAGGAACCCAAAATATTTAGGCTCTTAAGAATTTGATAACGAAAAAAAGAATAAAATTACCATTGTCATGTGAAGAATGAAAGCATAGAAATCAGAGCTTTAGAATATGTAGAATACGTAGGCAAGTGTTAAAACACTTTTAGTTAAATTCAGCATTGCTTTAACAACAATTAGTAAGTAAATAAAATTTCTAACGTTTTACAGCAACTTGGGGAGCTTTCCATTTGCAATTATATCTAACACAAAAACTGAAAAACTTCCCAGAACACCTTTCTTCAGATACTCACTGCATCTAAATTAACTAATGATGTCTCTATATTTCCTGGTATCACTATTCACACTAAATATCACAATCGTTAGTAGTTTGCAGAGGAAACATGCTCCAGTCTATAAACATAATCAATACTGTCATCCTCTACGCTTTTGCGGCTCCCCACACATTCGACCCGAGACAATTCCATATATGGCAAATTTTCATAGTCTATGATGGAATGAGTAGTGGGTTTATATATTGCATAAAATATTGATAGCTAATATTAATGCATGCGAAGCTCTGCAATTTACGAGAAGGAATATAATTGGGTTTTTTTTTAAATACTACTGAATTTCAAGTACTACTAAGAATATTTAAATGAATTTAATTCTTAGTCACAACCACTTGCAGCAAGCCAAGAAATTTTTCTCTAGATAAGGTTACAACATAAATATGGAGTCAGCTGTTACTACAAAGAAAAGTGAAGAAAGAGGATTCTGTTAATATAAATGAAGAAACAGGTATTGGAAGGCAGAAGAAAAAAAAACCCAGTTAAACCCAGAATTTGTTACATGTATTGCTAAAAACCACATACCATCAATGGCAAATCTTGTAAGGTACTGTTGGCAATCTCCTCAAAAGAAGCAACAACGGAAGAAATCAGCAGCAGTACCTGACAAGTTGCCATTGCTGCAGGATCCTGCATGCACAAAACTGATGGGAAACTACGTTCTCACTGGCTGACCAAATCGCAGTGTAGGGTAGGAGTGGAGGGGGAAGGGACGCTGAGTGCTCATCAGGTGTAACGGCAGGAAAAAAGAAACAGAAAGGTCATGCTTATCCCAAGGGGAAAAAATGCAAAATTAAACACGGACTGACGCAGATGAAATTTTACAACTGTTATTAATATTGCCTGTGGATCTGTAGTTACCACAGATGAGATAACAGGTAGTTTTAATGAAGGGAATATTATTCTCTTTCAATTTCAAAGCATTACATGTGTAAATCCCTCAAAAAGAAGAGACGTGATCCTTAAAACATTTCTATGCTTACAAACTGAGCTTCCAAATTGATCATGTAAATGAAAAATAATTCAATCGCAGATTAAAAAGAGAAGGCTCAAATTAACTAACTGGATTAATTATCATGGCAGGCTGCGCACATTAAAATTTGCAGTTAATCCCCACACAGTTAACTAACAGGACAAAAATTATAACAAAGTACTAGATGTCATGGAAAAAAAAGCAGTAAAGACTACCTGAAATTTAACCAGACTTGCACAAGTTTTAAAAGAAGCTGCTTCACTTTCTCATCACCTGCTTTATTAATAATTTAGAAAAACTACAAAACCTGAGATTATTTGAAATGTTATTTTCTGTAGGTAATTGAATATTTTTAACTAGCTCCAAACCACTGCCAGTTAATGTTATTCAGCTGACCTATGCAAGTGACACTTACTAACAGATTACTAGATATTCTAAGAAAGATTTCTCACTAGCTATAGTTAAAAGAGAAACTCTGTCTCAGGTACATTTTACTAAAGCACCACCTTCATTCATCAGATCCAAACCAACGCTATAGTTCCCCACACCTTCACTGGTTGTTCTAGGCAGGCAGCTTTAATATTTTAATGGTGAATTTTTTGTCATTGATATGCAGACAATAAGCTTCCAAAGTAACTTCAAGCAGTCTTACAGAGCAGCAACTCAGATGGCGAACAGAACAAGCACATCTACTCATAAAAATGATACAAAAAAGATGAATGTATGAAAAGCAGGCTCAAGGAAATAGGAAAAGGTAGAAATTGCAAATTTAAGCAATTTCCCTGACTATACACATGACTACAGAAATCAGTCATGGTGGTGTGCTATCCGTTCAGTCTGAAGTACAGCAGACACACACACGTATACATATCGTGTATGTAAATATGATAATTGTCTCGTAAATAAAACAATTCACCTTCTCTCTCCTCCTCAATCTGAGCCATTCGCAAGGCCATAGCAGATTTCTCCTCTCTGACTTGATCGCGGGACTCCTCTGACTCGGGTACATTTTCTTGCCATTCCAAGAGCTGACTCTGCAGTTCATCCACACTACCTGATTCACTGGCCTAACAAGAGACATCGCACATGAAAATGTATTTACCAAATCCCTCTGCAAACGTAAGTAACTTTTTAAGTTGGCAAGTCATTCACAGAGAAAACTATCCATTATAATTCACCACTTTGCATAAATAAAAATCTATGAAAGTGATAATTGCTATTGTAGATTATATAAAAAGTAAGCCTCACCACTTCATAAAATATCAAAAATGCTACTGCCAGTTGCACTTTTAAACTGAAATATTTTAAAACTAAAATGTTGTTTTTCACCAAAATATTGTTGTTGCACATTTTCATCTTAGCAGTGTTTCAAAGTAAAACAATATTCAGCTGTCTTTATGTGGGATAACAAATGTCTATTAACTTCTTTCCGTGAACAGAATAAAAAAGTTTCTGCCTTCTCATCAAAATAAAAACTATTTTGAGATTTTACCCCAAAACTTTTACACAAAATTTGGAAAAGCCAATTCTTTTTTAGCAAAATATAATTAACTGTTTCAAACTGGCTCTGCTGCTAGGACCGCACAAAGTTGCCGTGATTAATGTATAATGTTAATCCATCTAAAGCCCTTTAGTAATATTTTCCGAGTCTTCCCAATTTGTTATCCAGACCTGTACATTTGTCAAGATTACCGCTGTATTTTCTTCTGAAAGCTATTCATATTGTATACAAAAGTAACAGCCACACTTTGATGACTCATGTTAAATGTAACTAAATAAATAGTAAACTGCTTGGAAAAATATAACATAAGTTACACTGAAAAGCAAGTAGAAATCAGTCTTTTTAAGTAATTCAAAACCTGGCAGCTTGTTATCCAACCAAACCGCTACTGACACTGACAATTCCATATATCGCTAAATTAATTTTCAGCCCCAAAATCCAGCTAACACACTTTTCAAAGTCTAATTAGCACTCTTTTGAGTTAATCAGTGACTCATACAAATCAATTTGAAAGTTCACCTGCGAAGCTGCCCTCTTTGTAACTTGATCAAGATCAGCTTGCAACTTCCTTTGCTGCTCTTCATAGACTTCCAGCTTAGTCAGCAATTCTTCTACAAAAATATAACATATTTGGCTCATTAGGACACAAAACTAACAGGAAGATCAATTTAAAAGAAATATTCAAAATAAAAATTCAGAAGACAATTCATTTCAGAAGACCTCTGTTGGGCTGTGTTATCCATTTACCCATGAAACTGACTTCTTGCTTATTAAATATTGATGAGTGCTTTAAATCTAACTTGCTAACAATTTAGACTGGTGAACTGAAAAATCTACCATTTTCCATTTACAGAAAGGATGTCAGAGAAAATAACACAAGGTGAAACAGAAAACTCTCTCAGAGAACTCTACTCTAAACTATCTGAGGTTTTAAGCAAAAATTCTCTCTCAAATCCTTAGAAAAGATAATTCTTCATTTACTTAAAACTCATTGCTCTCAGAATTTTACTGTATATACTCTGATAAATTTTCCAAGTATGTATGGTCTCATTTTTCCTCTTAAGATGCTGCCTTTTCCACACCTCCTGGAAAAGTTTACACATATTCTGCCTAAGCCTAAATGCAACAAGAATTACGCACAGGCAGATTTAGGGAAGGAAAAGCTGAGCTGTAATTCTGACTTAAATACTTAAACGCTATTGTTCAAAGTTGCATGAATTTACTTCAAAATCTGTTTTAAAAAAAAGATACACTATGAAAATGAAAATAAGAAAGTTCATTTATCTTTGTCTCTTTACTTTGAATCACCTGCAAAAGAAAAACAGATATTTTTTCTTACCATTCTGAGTTCTGATTTCATGTAACGATTGCAGTTTTGACTGTAGTTCTTCATTTTCAATTTCTAATTCTGAGACACGATTGTTTAACACAGATACATCATTATTCTTTGATGAAAACTAAAAGATAAAATAGTTATGAGTTTTTCAAATGCACCAAGACACCAGAAGCACAGAAAAGTCAGTACAATCTCCAAGCACAGTAGTTTTGAAAACAGACGTGTAATATTAAACATAATGTTACACATACGTTTTTTAGTTCATCCTCCAGTTGTTTGATTCTTGATTTAGACCAAGCCTTCATTTTCAGAAACTTTGCTTCAGATTTGTTGGCCTCTTCTGTTTTCAATTTCACTTGTACTAAGAAACAAGACAAAAAAAATCATTTAAAACCCTAGAAAGATTATTAATACAAAACCTATGTTTAATTCCTTTAGCAACTAGAAGTTATACACTTATATTTTTCTTTAAATGCAGCTGTCTTGTATAACACCAACAAACATAGTGAGAAATTTACAGTTCGCGTGGTTATCTTAGTGTTCCTATAACCCTCATTATTACAGCATTTAATCATAGACACTTTTTAATTAGCATGGCAGTAAGTCTTCCACCAAATTTAATGCAGTTCTGCTTGCAACAGGTATGAAATCGGCATACAGTATGTAACAGTCTGGGGCAAAAGGACCCTTCATATGTAACAACTGTTTCAATAGGATACCTTCTAAATCTTCCATCTTCTCTTTGGTTATAGACTCCAGATCTCTAACTTCTTTTGAGTTAGTCTGTCCACTAGCACTTAATTCTGCCACTTGTTTCTTAAGCTGGAACAGGGCCTGATCTTTCTCTTGCAGCTCAGTTTCATGTTTCTCTTGAATTTCATGCAGTTCAGCATTATATTTCTCCTTAACTTTTGTCATTTCAAGCTCATGTTTCTCCATCATGTCTCTTAACTGGGCTCTCATTACATGTTTCTCAGCATCCAGTTTAGACTGGAGGTTTTCTTTTTCAGACAGAAGACGTTTCACGTTTTCGTTAATCTCCTGTAAAAAAAAAAATATCGTATTTTAATGCAAAGTATTTTTAGTACCACTGTCAAATATTATATCTGTATTCCTACATACGTTATAATGAGAAATCAGGGCTACTGTCAGTAACTTGGCTCTACTACAATAGCTACTCAGCTCTGACTTTGCAAGATAGAGATGGGGACTTCAGCAAAACGGCATCACTATTTGAGTGTAAACTACATGCAACCTCACCCATAGGTGAAAATGGAATAAAAAAAGAATGTTTGCTTCTATGGAACATAAAAGAAAAACAGAAGCAGATCTCCCTAACAGTGATCTCAAAGGTTAAGAACGCTCACTATAATGCCACCCAGGTGTTGTTACCTACATCCATTAAAATTAAAGTTGACAAACTGATCTAGTTCTTCTTTACAATATTTTGTTGCTAACTAGTTTTCTGTTAGTGCTTATTCTACTTTTAGTGCCTTTACATTACTTATTTTAATACATTAAGAGGTAGAAAAGATTACAGCTCACTGTAGCAGAGCAGTCCACTCACATTAGACCTGCTGTTCAAAAAACTACTTTCATGATACATAAACCCTGGAATATAAACTGTCCAAGTAAAAAAGCTGCGCAGAACAGCAGAGGGAACATTTCCAAAATATGGTTTAAAATGCTTATGTAAATTAAGCACGGTTTCCCACTATTTTAATACTTAAACTGTAATGGAATCTCAGCTTCAAGTGCTCTAAGTTCATGTTATCACAGTCAAACCTTCCCCCTACCCTCAAGGTGCGCATTTCTGTCCCCTCGATGCGCTAGTACTAGGTACCATCAGCTCTTGCAGAGCATCACTGTAGGAAGATGCATCTAACCCAAAAGAAAAAAAACAACAAAACCCTGCATAAGGCAGGAGGCGTAACAAATGGGAAGGATAAATGAAACAGGCTTGAATTACCATGGATCTTAACTACCTGAGCAGGACATCTACCTGGGTAGAAAGCTGAAACTATTTCTAGTAAGATTTTGAGTCTGGCAGCCTTCTTGGTAAGTTCAAAATTTGTTGGAAATAGTATAGCTAAAATCATAGAATCATTCTGGTTGGAAGAGACCTTTAAGATGGTCAAGTCCAACCATTAACCTAGCACTGGCAAGTTACCACTAACCCATGTCCCTCAGCACTACATCTACGTCTTTTAAATCCCTCCAGGGATGGCGACTCAACCACTTCCCTGGGCAGCCTGTTCTGATCCTTGACAACCCTTTCAGTGAAGAAATTTTTTCTTATATCCAATCTAAACCTCCCCTAAAATGCTGGACCTGGCACCCCACGCAGGCCACAACGTGCCTGTTTCAGCAGAGTCCCAAAAGTCTGTCTGAGAGACTGCAACATCCTTTTTCTACACTGCTGAACTGAAGCAGCAGCACACAAAGGCTATAACCAGAGTTCATGCTAGGTGCTTAAACACAAAGAACCTTGATTAGGTATTGCTTTTGCAATGAGTAGAAATACAGCAATAGGAAAGGCACAGAATTAGCAAAACACTCTTTGGGGGGAAAAAAAGGCCTCAGTTCTGGGGCTCACTGCAGTCTCTAACTAGAGAAGCTGAAATATTTGGACAGCAAAAAGTCTTCCCTACGTGGCAAGTTCCCAAAATGAATCAAGACAAACTATGGGTGAGAGTTGGCAGTTTTATATTTTATAGACTTTAGCTCTCCTTTAAGCTCATCTCCTAACTGGAATTATTTGTTTGCACAACTATGATTGCGTTATTAGCACGTCAAAAGCCTCCCAGAGAACTGCCTAAATATTTTACGCAAAACTATCTTTTGTGCACAACCAAACAGCTTTTTGAACTTGTAATTGACCTGATGAGTTTAGTTGTGCACGTATGCTATTTCTTACGTTCAGTTGCTGATCCTTGGCATCCAGTTCTTTTTGCAAGACATCTATCACCTGCGTCCTTCCCAGCATGACTTCTTCCTTTTCATGGAGCTTCTGTTTCAAGGCCTTTAGTAACTAGCAAAAAAAAAAGACCATTAAAAAAAAAAATCGAGCAATCAATAAAGGAGTTAAAACTTTCAGAAGAGAAAGAAAAAGACTTAACTTTATTTCCCGACCAGACATCTGAACTGTGTTGCAGAGGTTAGTAATTACATGATTCCAAATTCCCATGTCTAACTAAATCAAAGCAAGCTATCGAGTTTCCAAAGCAACATACCTGTTCTAGGTCAGCACTTGCATCAGATTTAGCAGCTAATTTAAAGAGCTCCTGCTCATGCTTTTCTCTCTGTGCTTCCAGTTCCTTTTCCTTTTCCTGGATAATATTTTGAAACACACGTATCTAAAAACACATAAAAAGTAAACATGAAAACAGTCCGCAAAGGTATAGTAAAAGTACACTGCATTGCCTAACTAAAGGTACAGCAAGATAGCGTATTCTATCCTGTCTCAATTTTGCTTCCACTGAACAGTAAGTGTAGTAATCAGTCAGCGATTACTGACGTCAGTGGTGCAAGCAGATAAACCTCCAACTTACATGAAGTTTGTCCTAAATCCACAATAACAAACTTTAAATGAGAAGCACAGTACTGTTCATTTTTGTTTAATATCACAGATCTCCACATTTCTTTTTTGGATGCCATTGTTGCGAGATTTGTAATTTCTACAAGATTACACTGATCATATTCATTTCTAGCCAGTTTCTATCAATTAAGCCCAAACAGTAGCTCTGAAACCTAGCTACTGCCTCCTCAAAAACTTGTATTCTAATTCTAACGTGTCTTTATTAGCTATCTTACAATTTTTATAAGAACTGGATGTACCTTTTGGAATTTTGCTAATCTTATTTTGAATAAATTCACATAAAGTCCTACCCAGGTTTGTATTTGAGTGATGACACTGTGCTCACCAAAATGGCTTTTACAGTCTCAACTGTTTGTCTTTTTCTTTCTTTCCTGTCTCAAAACTAATGCCCTGTGTGTTACTGAAGAGGTGCAGTCATTTTCAGGAACAAAAGCAGTATTTTTGTTACAGAGAAAATAAATTCAGACATCATATGATGTGGGAAATACCAAGATGAATAGTTTCATACATGTTAGAACTCAAATGCTGAGGGATCAGAAGCATCCCATTAAAATCTGAGATTTAGCTTCTAAAGGAGCTGGAAGAGCCTGGTGACATCAAGGAATGGATAACATGCTCCCTAGTTTCACTTTTTTTTTTTTTTTTTCCCTCCTAAGTATTATTTAACAAGTTGTTGTTGTTTGTCTTGGTCTGTTAAATCAGCTGCTAACTTCTAGAAAAGTTTCCCATTGAGTATACCAAACTTCTTCAGCTACTTTTCAGTCAAGAGGAAAACACAATTTTTTCCCATGCTCCCATGGTACAAAGTGTGCCAGAAAGCTCACAGCGCAAGTGAAAGCGATCTGCCAAACAGACATTTGTGCCAAGAATGGTTACAATACTCCAAAAACACTACCAGCCACTGCATGTGTGCATTTTTGCACCTTCAGATGTGGTGCTACAAGAAAGAGATGTTTGGAGGTTCTTCAACTGGAATTCCACTCAACTCATTTCACTCTGTTAACACTAGTTCTTCCATGCCCAACCACCAGCCACATCCTTAAACTCCTTTCTTGCATAAAACTTTCAACTTCAGTTATCACCAGCACAAACCATCTACTGCTTCATTATTCTCATTTCATCTGATCACCCTTTAGACCTTTACTCAAGAATCATCCAAAATTAAAAATGGCATTTCTTAACTATCGAGATGGAAACACTACAGCCAGGATACCACTTCTTCCACCAAAGAATGTAACTATTTTTACAGTGTGTTTACTTACGTTTTCCATATATGTAGCTTCTTTTCCTTGGAAACGCTCTCTCTCTTTGTTCTGAATATTCTTAAGACTCTCAATCTGTTCCTGGAACAAGCTACATTTTTCTTCACTGTCTCCAACCTTTTTGGTAAGGTTCTGAACTAGAATCTGCATGCTTTCTAGTGACGACTCTTTAACAGCCAGCTGATTCTTCAGAATGCAAACCAAAAGACAATTAGAAGAATGGACCCAGAAAAAAGATGCAGCAATCATCATGAAGGCACCTCGTAGCCCTTCGCTCAGTTAAAGCAACATCAAACTCAAAATTCAGGTTTGGTTCTAATTTGAAGGAAATTTTTCAGCAGATTCTGAAGTCGATACTAATATGTATAAATGGTACTGATAAAAGAAGTAAATAAATATAGACCTACTAACATAAATGAAAATAATCAGTAAAGAATTTTTATTCACATGAGTAACTGCAGAGGATTTGTGCTTCAGAGAAGGATCCACCGTATAACACATCAGAATTCGTTGATTCCTTGAAACCTCTATGGAGATTTTATATTTGAGCTGCTAATATACCTTCAATTCTTCACTGGGCAAGAGTGTTTCATTGGCAACACCACTTGATCCACATGCCATCTGTAAATCGATGATATAAGCATCTCTTTCAGCTAACTTCTTTTCTTTCTCTGCCAGCATGGCATCCATTTCAGCTCCACGACAGCGCTGGGCCTCCAGTTCAACACTCTAAAAATGAAAAGACAGCATTGCTTGTAATCTATACTTCCACCATCTACAGCACAGGAGAACAGTTTGCATGATTTCCTTATTGCCTGTTTCAGGGTACTGAAAAATATACAATCAAATTTATAACTTGGTTCAATTTAAAGCGTAGTCTTTTAATTACTGAGCTTGTATTTCTGAAATTCTGCAGCATTCACATTCCTGCCACTTTCCACAGTCAACAGTTGCATCCAGAAAACACATCACTGCACAGAACAGCTACAAACCATAACTAGAAATCATCTCTTGTCTACACTTCTTCCTGTTAGGACTTATTTTTGCAACAAGAAAAACTGACGAAAAACATCATTTTTGTTCAAAATACAAGACTTAAATACAGCATTAACCCACCAAGTTCCTATTTGTGCACCCTATTCCATTCATTTTCAGACGACTACAAAAGCATGCTTGAGGATTCACTGCTCACTGAAGACACAATGACAGAATTCTCACTGCGTTTGCTCGGGCAGGTTGTAGCACATAAACTTCTCTGTCTACTCAGCAATATAAATAAATATATTTAAACATAATCCTACACTACAAACGTGCGAAACCACACACTTAGCATCATATAAAGCATCACCTTTTTTTGTAACTCTTCATTTTTTTGGGTGATCTGGGATTCTAGTTCTTCTATTCTCCTTCTCAGTACTAATATTTTTCCACGATTTGCTGCAGCATTTTCCTGGTCACCATCTTTTGATGCCTGCAAAAACAGGGAGTTTTGCATTCCATAAGTAAGTAACATCTGACTTCTGTACCTCTACCCATTCAGGTAATATTGGTGAGAAAAAATGGACTTTACTCATGGTCTGTTGCAGTTCTCTTATATATTACATATTCCATGTAGAAGCTAGACAAAGCAGGCACAGAATTTATATCAAGTCTGTAAAAATCTTTGTATTTAAATTATTAAAGATAACTATTGCTGCAAAGTGGACTAAAAGGTGCAATAAGGGCATTCATTTCCTCTAGCAATTGTAACCCATATAATCTGGCAAGTGTAGTCCATATAACTCAGAGGGGAAAAGGACTATTGCGGGGGGGGGGAAGTGTAAATTAAACTGTTCCTAAGCACAATGTTTCCAATCAGAATTTCAGTCTGTATAACAACTGGGTTATAGAAATTATTTGCCATTACAACAGAAATCAAGTGCAATTGCTAAGAATGTTTTATTAGCAAAACAGATCAGAAACATAAATACTGCATGTGTTTGAGGACATTTAGGGACTTCAAATTGATCTGTTTCTGTTCCCTTCCAGCATAGCTTTAAAAAACAAAAGTCCTAGAAGTATTAAAGCCTCACTAAAGTTATTTCAGAAGCTGTATGAAGTCAAAATATGCTATTTTGAAGAAGTACAAGTCTACTTATACAACTGCACTGCTACAAACAGATCCAAGAATTTTTGTTAACGGTAAAACACTGGTCACTTAAATGAGACATTTAATTGACATTTTGCCACCAAGGACATTTTTATATTTCCATTTTTATCCTGGACATTAAAGTAACAAGTCAGTTTTTGTTTTCATTTCTTCTCAACAACTTATCTTCCTGATTCACATGTGTTAAAACTTTGAACTGCTAATAAGATGAAGATCAGTACGAATTTTTTTACTAAAACAATCTGAAAGGAATGTACAATTTTCTATATTTCTATAGAAAGATAAAAGAATAACGAGATAGTAATGCACAGATGGACTGACAGCGCCCACACAGTCTCCCCTGATCCTAATCTGACACAGCTCAAAATTTGAACTGCAGTTCCACGTTAGAGGGCAGCACACAAAAGTGTTTATAGCCTTACAGGAGTTATGTCTGCTTTAAAACGTAAGGACACTTACCCTTTTTTGTTCTGCTTTTGCCTCCAAGCCACCTGATTCTGATAACTGTTTCTTAAGTTCTTCCAATTGTGAAGTTAACGATGCAACCTTGGCTTTGTTTTGCAGCTTCAACTTGGAAAGTTTGGCATCAGCAGATTCCTTCTCCTCCTACAAACATCGAAGTCATGAAGGACTAAATTAGCTACATGAACAGCTGCATCCTTCAATTCCTCCATTAAAAAAAAAAAACCTGAAGTGATTACCAAAAAAATATTTCCCCTTAAGAGACATTATAATGTGACATGCAACAGGTCTCCATATATGAAACAACCGTCCTTTCATTATTTAAACTTTCTGCACATGGTTATTATTATTGTATAGAATCCACGGCATTATAACGTTAAAAATTTTCCTATTTTTTGATAGTTTATGAGGAGGAGTGGCTGAAGGAACTGGGGTTGCTTAGTCTGGAGAAGAGGAGGCTGAGGGGAGACCTCCTCGCTCTCTACAACTACCTGAAAGGAGGTTGTAGAGAGGTGGGGGTCAGTCTCTTCTCCCAAGTAACAAGCAATAAGACAAGAGGAAACAGCCTCAAGTTGCACCAGGGGAGGTTTAGATTGGAGATTAGGAAAAAATTCTTCACTGAGAGGGTTATCAAGCATTAGAACAGGCTGCCCAGGAGAGTGGTGGAATCACCATCCCTGGAGGGATTTAAGACGCGTGTAGACGTGGTGCTGAGGAACATGGGTTAGTGGTGGTTTTGGCAGCGCTAAGTTAATGGTAGGACACGATAATCTTAAAGGTCCCTTCCAACCTAGATGATTCTATGATTCTATAAATTCAGGGCTCGATTTTTTAGCAAGAGTTAATTTTTTTTTGGATGCAAAAAGAAAGACATCTTTATAATACCATCAAAACACGCTTCATTTTGTTTGAAGAGATGACTTAATTTACAATGAATTTTAGAAAATTCAGTATTTTAACACTTGACTGTTTGCATCCACAGAAACCTTTTTAAAAAAAGTGTAAAAGTAAGTCTCTTGCAGGAACAGGCCAACCTTACAACTGTTTAAAAAAACAGAATAAAGAATAGCAAACCCTCAAAAGCCTTCAGGATATTACATATAAATTCTTTCCAGTTTCAGCCTTCCTAGTGCCAGTCAAAAGCAGAGGATAATATATAGTAGCATTAATAGTAAGATCACTATACAACAAAAAGACATATATAGTGGAAGCAGAAATAAAAAATTATCTGTAGAAATTCAGGCTGAGGTAAGCTGGCATCTCACTAAATGTCCAGTAATGTTTTGGATGGTGTTTTTCCCCGTATTTAGCAAACATGCCCGTGCACCTCCACCTCTCAGAAAGTCAGTCTGTCTCTTGCAATTATTAGGTGCCTCTGCTCATGCAAGGAACACATGTTGCCTGTGTAATACCTAAACCCAGTTACAATTTTGGAACAGACGTCGCATTGGCAAAAAGCGGTAACGTCCAGGAACCATAACAGCTAATTGTGATCAACGCTTCTCGTGTTCCTGGAGTTGCTACAACTGAATATAAGCCTGTATCTACAAAAACAGCTCATGATAAACAGGACCGAAGGGGTTTTTTAAACAGTCTTTTTGACATGAATACACACACAGTACCTTTAACTGAAGATCTTTATTTCGAAGCTCAGCATCCTTCTCTCTGACAAGCTCCTTTAGCTGTGTTACCAGCTGTTCAGTGCTGGTCAGCTGTTCAGTCAGATCTGTCACCGACATGCTTCTTGCATCTTGCGAGCCTGCAGCCTGCAAACATTAAGTATACTTTGAACAAACAAAATGGTGCAGACAATACTGCTTCTGCAAAAAAGTCAGCAGCTGGTGTTTGTTTGGGTTTTTTTAAACACATTCAGCAAATCTTATCAGAGTGCAATACTAAAAAATTCCATATGCTATAGGTACCTATACCAGATGGTTTTTAGCAAGTTCGATAGACACGTGAAATTATAAATCTTAGAAACTGGTTTAGGAGTATTAGTTTGAAATACAACAGAACCATCAAAGCATCTAGGTATCTAAAATTGCATTTCCTCATTTACTGGATTTGCATCATACCAACCAGCAGTAATGTTACAGTAGCAGCAACAAAACATTGATCCAGAACATACTATACACAAAAAATACACTTGCGATAAAGCTTATGTAATTCCTACAGATGTTTTCTTAAAGCAAGATAAGCATAGTGACAAGGAATAGAGCAGCTGTGTTACGCATGAGAGATTAAATACCAAGCAGACAGGAAGCAAGAACCCAACCTGACTTTGAGACTCCTAAGACTGAGTCATGGTAAAACTAGTTAAGCAACTTATTTATGAAAGAGCAAATACACACGATTTGTATATCATCAATTAAAGATACTCTACACCAGAAATTCTTAAGAAAATATTATTTTAATAGTAATTCAGTACTTACTACTGTTTTGGAAGGAGAATCATCTCCACTACCCCATTTCCACATAGTTTCACGATGGCTATGAAAACATACATGAAATAAAACCATAGTAAGTATCAGTGACTGTCAGATAACTGTAATTAACTCATACTTCTCACTATATATTTCACAGTAAAATGCTTGAAACTAATTTGTTTGTTCAATTCTAACAGCACCTCTGATCTCCATGACATTACTAGTTGTTGAGAAATAATGAAATTACATATAAAATACGCATAATATGACTTTTCTAAAAACTGCTAGTCAGTAAAATGTCAATACTATCAAAAACAATCCAAAGAAGTCTTTAAAGAGTAAATACCATTATTCAGCATAGTTGCTTCTCCCACACATAAACAGAAGATACGAACCACACATAGATTGCTAATATTTAACCTGACCTTAAACACTGCCTGTCGCTGCAATATGACAGGGATTATATCAATGCCTATTTCTACAAAATCATAAATAAGACTAAAAACATTAAAGAACACCAAACTGCATTCATTGCTGTCCAACTGCTGCATATCTGAAAAACAGGAGCGTTGCAACGCTCGAGGTCACTGATCAGTGTATAAAACGCCTGCATCTGAAACCCCAGGAACAGCAAGTGTTCCTTCCTTCTTTTGCTCCCAATCAAGTACCAAACATATGCATAATTGCAGTTTCTGCTCAGGGAAAGCTGCAGCTTCCTAATAAACACAAGTATAGGCCATAACAAAGTTTTGAAAAGCAAAATCCTAAAGACCGAGTAGGTACAAGGCAGCTCAAAGGTTAAGACCTTTACTGAATAATAGTGACAGACTTGCTTGAGAAAAAAAATGGATAAAGTCTATAAAATAGCCCACACAGTAAATTCCAAATTGTGTCTCGGAGATATAATCTTAAGAACAGACTAACATATCTTGCTCAGCCTCTGGATGATATTCCAAATAGCAGCGTGAAGTGAGAAGAGAGGCTGTACCTGTTCAGTAATTTTCACTCTCAACTAGCAACATCCCGAGGAACATAATGTGTCCTTTCCAATGTGCATTACAGACTTCTGAAATATGCATACAGAGATCTGTACTGAATTTGGAAAACAATTTATAATAAACATCAGCACACAGCTTATCTTAAAAAGTAAGCAGAATGATAGCAGAGGTTGCTTTTAAAGCTGTTTATCATTTCAAAGCTGAAACCAGGAATCACAGACTGCAATCTATGGCCTACATTATCTACAAGGCCAAACTGGATTCTGCTAAGGATCTTTTCTAGCATTAAAATCAACAAACGAGCCATGGGTTTGGGGATCAGAATTACAGAACTTGTAAGTAAAAACCTCCTCTCATAATTCCTCCAGAGCTGCACCATCAAATCTGTCTCAGTGAAAAGCTCATTTCCAGACACATAAAAGGGTTACCCAGGTACAATGAGGACAAAATGACTCACTAGATGTAACGTGGTGGTGCATTTGTATTTAATTTATGAATATTTTTGCTCATTTCCAGCTCTGACTGATGCCATCACTTTTGCTCACTTCACATACCAGCATCCCTACCTGAATACCTTAACTGCTACTTTCTGATGAGTTTTTGTTTACATCAGAGACACAAAATATTGTCAAGTTTTTGAAATCAGCTGGGAAACAAAACTGAACAGACTTGCCTTACCCAGCATGAAGTCCACCAATAATGTTTTTTTTGCTTTTCTTCTGGGGTACAGAGAGCAAGTTAAAGCACTGATGGTGGCAAAGCTGCAATACGAATGCTGGACCGTTCAACTTGATCCCTTCTCCTTGCAGTACATCTAAACACAATTCAATTAAGTTTTCTATCACCATTTTCCTTCCTTTGGTGGCCTGTGTCCTGGACATAGCACTATCAGGCATCAAGCATAAGAGAAGGAGGGAATCCAAGTTATCTGCAGCTACACTCTCTGAAGTTTTCAGTGACAGATAATTTGTCTTTCCCCTGTAAGGTCAAACCGCTCACCCTCACTTCCAAGGTTTCACATTGCTTCATCACTGCCAGTAACTCATCCTGCTCTTCATCTTGCATATTCAGTTGGACTCGGTGATCTTAAAGGTCTTTTCCAACCTAAATGATTCTATTCTACGACTCTATCCTATTCTGCTTTGTTGACAACCATTCCTTGCCATCCCCTATGCACTCGTTTCTGTTAATCTCTTCTTCACTGAAGAACAACAGGCAGTAGTCAAACCGTTCACAAATTCCACAAGATACAACAGAGGCCCACTTAATTTTATGACACAAGTTTCTTCTGATGCTCAAAGTACAACTGAGGTTTCAGCTCTTATCGTAACAGGACGCTACCAGAAAGAAAAGTCCCATTGGCAGCTTTGCCTTCATACTTGGCCATTCTGTTGTCCCAGCATTAGCTGCAGCCAAATCCAGCTAAAAAAACCTAACCATGTATTATTCATCTCGGTAGTTTCCAGCCTACTTAACTCCCCTGAGTCAGATATCACAGGGCCCAGCACAAAGGGCACTCAGGAGCACACAACAACAGACGGGACAGATTTCAGCAGCAGCTCACACGGAAGCGGTCACAGAAGTCCCACAGCTTGAAGACGGTCAATCTACATGGTAAAATATTGAACCGCATTGTTACGAATACCTATTTGGATGACTACCCAGGCAGAGAAACTGGCCACGGACTCCCACAGAACTCCTCCTTTGTCTAACTTTCCCCATATCAATTCCAAAGTCATTGTGATATAAAAAATGGCTTCAAAGAGCACTTATTTGAGTTCTCATTATGAAGCTACGAAGGTAGGACCTTTCCCCCTTCTCTTGCAGAAATACAGACAATGGAAGAAAACACTGAGGCAGAACTCCACTCCTCTGACTACCAAGGACGGTAATAATGGTAGTCCCCTTTCTTCTCTCTTCCACAAGACTACAGCAGAAAAACAGACAATAGCAGAAGTGTGTAAAAACTTAAGTGTTTTATTATTTAAAATCCATTTCCTAGAACAAATTTGTGCTTTAGACACGCACATTGAAAGAAAAGCATTTTAATACAATTATTTTCTTATTGTATCTGCACATTTTTGTTTGCATCCTTGTTTGATGGCTTGCCAAGATGTTGGTTCTTCTCCTAAATAACCTAAACTTGTTTTCCAATGGTCTGTGTCATATATGACCTAAAAGCTCTTGGATAAAAACCGCACAAACGTATGACATACAGCAAGGAAGCACAAACACAGAAGCTGTGTTAATCAAACCACAAGCACTCTGTAAAGTTAATATAACAGTACATTTATAGATATTATTTGTGTCTATTATAAACACTACTTCTTAATAACGCTGATGACATTTTCCTCCTAAAAATAATACACAAGAGAAGTACTATTTTGGAACAGTGCATCACTGGAGGAATAAAGTATCAGTGCAGAGCCCCCAGTGAATCGTAGAAGGATTGGAAGGGATCGCCCAGTTCCAACCCCCTACCACAGGCAGGGACACCTCCCACTAGACCAGGCTGCTCAAAGCCCCATCCAACCTGGCCTTGAACACTTCCAGGGATGGGGCTGTGGATACAGCTTCTCTGGGCAACCTGGGCCCGTGTCTCACCACCCTCACAGTCAAGAATTTCCTCCTCATATCTAATCTAAAGCCCCCTCTTTCAATTTAAAACCGTTCTCCCTCGTCCTATGGCTCCACTCCCTGACCCAGAGTCCCTCCCCCAGCTTTCCTGGAGCCCCTTTAGGGACTGGAAGGGGCTGTAAGTGCAGGTGCATGTGGGCTGCAGAGAATTAGCTGTTTCCACCAGAGCAGCCGGCTGCAGCTCCTTCTGCCTGGTGCTTCTGCAGCGCAGCGCTACCAGCAGCCTCTGACTGGAGCTGCCCCACAACTCACCTTCCCTCCACCCTCCCAAGCTTTCGGCGGGGCTCCCCGTGCTGAACGCCTCAACCACAAGCAGCCCCACGGCGGGGAGCCCCTTTCAGCCCGGTTCGGACGCAGGCACAAGGCAGGGGACCCCCCGCCACCTCACCGGCAGAGACCGGGCCGGCCCTCCCCGCCTCACCTCCCTGGGCACGGCCTGCTCCGCCAGCGGCCCAAAGGGCTCCGGCCCACACACACCTCCCCTCACGCCCCGGAAGGCCCAGCCGAGCCTGCCGGCGGCGGGAAAGGAATAAAGCCCGGCGGAGGGAACCCCTGCAGCCCCTCTCACCTGCGGGGTGGCGGTGGGGCGGCCGGGCCCGGTTACCGCCGCCACCTCCTCCGCCTCCTCCTCCTCAGCGCGGCCCCCGCAGCATCCGCCACGCCCCGGCGGGAGGCGTCAGGCGGCGGCGACAGCGCCCCCCGGCGGCGCGGAGGACCGCGGTCCGGCCCCAGCGCGGCGGGTGTCGCTCCATTTCCCGCCCCGGGGTCCCCCCGCCTCGGGGCACCGGTCCCCGCCCCTCGGAGGTGAGGGAGGAGGTGTCGTACCTTGTGGCCAAGAAGGTTGTTACGGTTTGAGGAACCCACAATGATTTATCGTCGTTTAGACAATTATTCTCTCACCCAGTGACCCCTCCCCGCCTGGGAAGGGGAATCGGGGAAAAAACAAGGAAAGCCGAGGGCTGAAATAGAAACAGATTTAATAGAATAAGACTAGATAACTAACATTAATGACACTAAAGAACCAGTATTGATCCCAACACCAATACAGAATACACAAGGGTTATCCTCAGCCCACTCTATCCGTAGGAAGCCGTGCACTCCCAGCAGGGGACAGCCAATGTGGGACACCGTGAGCGCTACGGCTTCGGGAGGAAGGGAAGGGCTCAGGGCTCCGGCACCGGGGCAAGAAGTTCTCAGGATCGCCACCATCAAGGGAGAGAGAAAACTCCTCAGCAAACTTTCTAATTTCTATTGACTGTGCCATTCATGGTATGGAATAACCCTGTTGGCCAGCTTGGGTCAAACGCCTGGGTCTCGCTCCTCCTCATCCCCGCACCTGGTGAGCTCCACAACACTGAGACCTTGAAACCCACACACCACAACTGGCTGTAAAGTCAATATTTTCACAAATTCAGACACTAGAGGCTTCTAAAAGTGCAGTTTTCCCAAGCATTAGAAAAGACTTTACTGAAAAGTAAAATTACTGAAAGAGAAATTAGCCCTGTGTCACTCAAACCAGGACAAAGGCCAATGGTGTCCCAGGCTGCATTAAGAAAAACATGTCCGGCAGGTCGAGGGAGGTCGTCCTCCCCCTCTATCCTGCCCTGGTGAGGCCACAGCTGGAGTACTGTGCCCCAGTTCAAGAAAGACAAGGAACAACTGGAGAGAGTCCAGCAGAGGGCTACAAAGATGGTCAAGGGACTGGAGCATCTCTCTTATGAGGAAATGCTGAGAGACCTGGGTCTGTTTAGCCTGGAGAAGAGAAGACTGAGAGGGGATCTTATCAATGCTTATCAATATTTAAAGGGCGGGTGTCAAGAGGATGGGGCCAGACTCTTTTCAATGGTGCCCAGCGACAGGACAAGGGGCAACGGGCACGAACTGGAACACAGAAAATTCCATCTCAACATGAGGAAAAGCTTCTTTACTTTGAGGGTGGCAGAGCACTGGAACAGGCTGCCCAGAGAGCTTGTGGAGTCTCCTTCTCTGCAGATATTCAAAACCCACCTGGGTGTGTTCCTGTCCAACCTGCTCTGGGTGACCCTGCTTTGGCAGGGGGGTTGGACTAGGTGGTCTCCCAAGGTCCCTTCCAACCCTGACCATTCTGCAGTTCTGTAGTCCTCCCAGCAAAAGCCTGTGGATGTTTTAAAGCACAACGGACCACAAACTGTTCAAAATGTCATCTTGGCAAGCAAATAAAACCAGGGGAAAAAACATTTTCTGAAGAAAAAAAAACTGATCTCCCAAGACAATAAAAAAATGAGGTGAAGGTAATTATTCAGTGGAATAGAACAGAATGATCGAGGAAAGACTGAACAAGCTGGTGGTACTTTCCCAATCTGATGAAGAATTCACATAGGGGAGAAAGGTGACCCTGCAAAAAGGACCAGAATATCTTCTGCATGTGTGGGATAGTGGTCGTAACGGACTTAAATTTCAGCAAGGAAGATGAAGTTAAACATTAGGAAAAAGTGAAGCCTGTGATAAAATTCTTGCAGAGAGGAGGAATTTAATTCAGTGGAGGTCTTCAACTTTAGTCAGGGTATAGGTGCACATAGCATCATGGAAATTTGCAGCCGGCAGGTGCTAACCAAGGAGACAGGCTTGGACACAACGTAGAGAAATCCAAGAGGAAGCAGCTGATGTGGGTGAGATGTCCCAGCCAAACCAGGGTACCCCAGATGTGGTTTTACACAGGGTCCTTATACCCTTCAAACATTCAGATACAACACGATACTGGCATTATCTTCGTTGTTCAGGGGTATCCTTTATCCTTCATGGACAGCTCTAAGCTTCCAAGACGCAAAGTCCTTATTTCCAGGGCCAGACAGTCCTTTAGTTTGTTATACTCACGCATGAACATTGCCAAAGTCTCCAGTAAAATTCCACTCCCTCATTCCATTACAGTGCATAACATCAACTAATATATATATATAAACTAAGTTAAAACACTTTCATACTGCAAAGACTGGTTGCTATATAGTTAGGGAAGGGAGTTTTCATAACAATAGTTATATTGATCTTGCTTTCAGGGAGAGGAATGGATTGAAAGCCCTTTTTCTAAGCGGAAAAAAGAAAACCACCTCCAGCTTTCTATGGGGTAGAACATATTCCTAAGTACAAAAGCAAGCTGTACATTGTGTCTGACAGCAGCAGCTTTCATATTTTGCCTTCTGTAATAGTTTAGGTAGTGATTTTTCCTGTGTGAAAACTGCAGCTCTCTAGCAGTGTCTGGCTTCTGGTGTGGCCTGGCTACAGCTCCAGCATTTCCCAGACAAGCATCGGTTCATCCTATACCACGTGGAACAGAGAATAAGCCTTAATTTACAGGAGTCTACAATATTAAAGTGTCTGGAAACACGAAGGAAGAAAAACATCAGACTTTAAAAGTGATTAGATTTCAAGATGTGCTTGTCATGTTCATCGCTTTAATCTTTTCCCGGTGCAACACTGCAGACTCTAGCGTCATTTGTTTTGGATGCGAGCTAAACGATTATACTGCGTTGTGCGTGTTCTCATCCGTGCCTTGAACATTTAGTAGTATGGCAGCTGATGATGAGGGGTGCCTGAAGTCCTCTGGAAGACATTAGCATCTCTGGAAGTAGGAGTCCGAACATGAAATGAAATACGGCACTGCGGGCTTGAATGCAGCACAGGGCACTCATGAGAATAAAGGCTTCCTTGGGAATCATACAAGTGGGGGGAAAAAAGCACCACATTGCACCCTCAGGATGGTGTTGGGCTAGCTAGTGGTTCAAAAATATTGTGCATTTTAATGAAACCCAAAGGAAACTTGGATCCTTAAAATGCAAGTGCAACTTTTAAGCCAGTATTCTCATTACTGGACTCACCAATTAGTCCTCTTTATGCATCTAGCAGACCACAAAGTGGACAGTCACGATTCCAGTTTCTCGTTTCAGTCAATTTAGGTTTGCAGCAGTCTCCAAAACAAATACGAGAGTGCATTTGCCCACAACCTCCATCCACTCAACCTGTAACCTTCATGATTTTAGCCCTGTCCTGCAGTATCTCCATAGCCTCCTTTGTCTTTCTCAAAACCTACCGCAAAGTAGCATCTCTGAATAGCTGTCAGAAAGGAGAAAAAAGGAACGAATGTGCTTCGTGCTCATCCTTAGACACCAAAGTGCTCTAAGTGGGTGTTTTAAATTGTATCGAGCATCAAACCAACCCCATGCAGTGAGGAACAGTGAAGTTATTATTCCTGAACGGCAGTAGCGTGCCGTGAATAATTCAGGTAGACTCAGAACAGTGCTGGGATCTGAATCGTGGGAGCATCTAAGTGAACGCAAAACTCCTTAACCGCTTAAACAGAACCAACATTGGATCATATGTAGAGATTTTCACATGCAGGAGCATAGGTTCAGATGCAATAGTCCAAAATATTAAGCCCATCTATATTCAGGTAATTTTTCCTCCTCCTTCATTTCCGTGCAGAGATTTTTCTGCATTGTATCTGCAATATTGAAATTCTGCTAACTGCCGTTGTTATAGCACAGCCGTCCTCATCCATAGGTAAATACCTGGGGCTTGAAGGCAAAACCAAGAGCAGCAGCAGATGTACGCAAAAGGACGCCAATGTAGACAGCTTACATGTAAAGAAAGATTGGTCTGTGAGTAGAGCCTGCCCTATAGTCTCTGCAGGGAGCAAGAATTACAGAATTTTCAGCTCTTGTATACGTGGATGTGCGTATCAGTGTTGCCTGGGGGAACGTTCTGTATTTAGGTCCTTGTATCATATAAATGTACCCTGTATATTTACATCTGTATCATCATCTTAATTGAGGCTTCAGAATTAGTTTCTCATTTCAGAAAACTTTTTTTTCCTGAAACTTTGCTCCAAACATTTTTTATTCATTCCACTTAAGTGCAAGAAACCAAAAGTGTTTTTAAGCTTTCACTTTTCTAGGCTCCAGAACAGTTTTTCCTATGCTACAAGTTGTCATACTGTAATAATCAAGGCAGCACATAAAGATAATATCATCTGGAGGTCTTTATTTTATCCTAATGTATAAATTATTCTGGGAAAGACAGGAGTGGAAATGCCAACCTACTTCTTTTGGGGATCCCACAGCCAAATTAGCTGCTCTCTGTTCCCTCTCTAAAATGCAGAATGCTGATATCGCCGTCCTGTTAGTGCAATATTAACATTGCGTTAGTGAGCCAGAAAGTGCGGTGTACTAATTTCTTCCCAGACACATGTGGGCATCTTACAGATAACGCTGGTTGGGATGTTTAGGCTTATCTTGCAGCCTGACTTCCCTGTTATGATGCCAACCCAAGGACTGGCTGTATTTACCAGCGAGATGCTAGCCCCTCGGAAACACATAGAGATTCAGGTACATTAAACTCTCTTCCAGGTGGAGGAACACGGATGTTATTAAATGCATTTAATATTTATATAACGGCAGTATCCAGGTGCCCCAGACAGCGCATTATTGAGTTACTTAATGTGCAGATCTCTCCTGGGACTACTTTATTATTTTAGCAATTCCTCCTCCTTTCTACAAAATAAAAGCTCATCTCTGGTCAGCCTCCTCATTCCTCTCACTCAAACAAGATGTGGGAGGAAATCGCTTGCTCTGCCTATCTTTTTTTTCCCATGCATCTGTTTCTTTTCACAATTTTCTGCATCCTGAAATAGCACGGAGACATCCCACCTTGTCTTTGATGAGCCATGGTAAAACTAGAGCAGGATAAAATAAAATCGCTACCAACCGGGTATGTCAGCCCCACCTTCCCACCAGTACCACAGGGCTTCCAAGCTCTCCATGGCCAAGTTCAAGTCAAAGGACAGCTGATCACAACCATGCAGAAGGCAGAAAGCAGGAAGAGGGGTTGAAGAAGGAATTAATGGCAAAGACAGATCACAAGAATGAATTTCTGTACACACTGCTCGCTGCTACTGCTGCTTCCATTTGCTAGCTCCTTCTTCTTGTTCCTATCGGGAAAAACAACTCCTTGTTGAACTCGTGGCCCTGCCAAAAAAGGGAGTAATGGTTATGAGAGCAATGAATATTGAGAATTAGATGCAGGGAAGAATACTCTTTGATGATTAGATGCTCACTACTGTATAAATTATGTGTACTGGCAAAAAAAGCACGCTCAAAGGTAAACACATAAGGATGAGGTTTTAGTCATGCCACTAATTCAGAACAGAGCAAACCATTTAGATAATTACAAAACAAAACCAAAAAAACGCCAGACACTAGTGGCAAGTTACCCAGCACCCGCTGCAGAGAGCAATAGGCCCGTTTGCACAGTAGTACAGCAGTTCACCCTGAACGTACCTTTCACTACCCTGTATCTTACAGCACACAGCTGAACCACACAAAATACCTGGCACCCACACATCCTGGTGAGGATGGCCTAAACTTAGGAGTTCCTGGGGTTCAAGCCTCATTTTGTGACACCCACCTCAAAGTGGGAATAACCCCAGGCACACAGTACCTGCTGGGGGCTGGTCAGTTGGGAAGCAGCTTTGTAGAAGAGGATTTGAGGGTCCTGGTGGACACCAAATTGAACATGAGCCAGCAACGTGCCCTTGTGGCGAAGAAAGCAAATGGTATCCTGGGCTGCATTAGGCAAAGGATTGCCAGCAGTTCAAGAGAGGTGATCCTTCCCCTCTGCTCAGCACTGGTGAGGCCACAGCTGAAGTACTGTGTCCAGTTCTGGGCTCCCCAGTGCAAGACAGGCATGGATATACTGGAGAGAGTCCAGCAAAGGGCTGCCAAGATGATGACGGAACTACAGCATCCCTCCTATGAGGAAAGGCTGAGAGAGCTGGGACTCTTCAGCCTAGAGAAGATTCAGGGAGGACCTTACAAATGTATATAAATACCTGAAGGGAGGGTGCAAAGAGGATAGAGCCAGGCTCATTTCAGTGGTGCCCAGTGGCAGGACCAGAGGCAATGGGCACCAACTGAAACACAGGAGGTTCCCTCTGAACATCAGGAAACACTTTTTCTCTGTGAGGGTGACCGAGCACTGGCACAGGTTGCCCAGAGAGGTGGTGGAGTCTCCATCCTTCGAGATATTCAAAAGCCATCTGGACGTGGTTCTGGGCAACTGGCTGTAGGAAGCCCTGCTTGAGCAGGGGGTTGGACCAGATATCTCCAGAGGTCCCTTCCAGGCTCAGCCATTCTGTGATTCTGTGACTTCCCACCAGCCCTTCAGTTCCTATAATTAGCCGTTACCACTGGAAAAGAGCTAAATTCCAGTCCATCCAATAACAGTGCTATAATTAGATACAAATAAAAGTCAATAAATTATCATACTCATTAACCCTGCTGTTACATAGAGTGAAAAATCATTAACTTCAGAATCAGGACGTATGTAAAAGTGAACAGTCCCAAGACTGTATCAAGGTTATACACACAAATGACCAATCACTGCTATAGAAAATTTTGTAACAACCTAACGAGGGTTGTTTGCTCTGTAACTCAGAGCGGAGACGGAGCTGTCTTGAAAGTGTATGCAAACCTAAAGCAAAACCAACTATTTGCGCTGATGTGATTGATGCAGAATTGATCTCTGGCACCCTGTATTATCTTGTCTTACTATCACTACGTGGAATTGTATTTGATCTAAGGTGTTGATGGCTCTGGTTACCCACCCTTGAGGGCTTGGCCATCAAATCCAGACGTAATGTGGCAGCAGTGGGAGAAGTGCCTATGTTCAAGCAGCAGTTGCTGTTCAACAACTCTCTTGGCAGCCAGACCACACAGGCTTAAAGACGCAAATAGATATCGAAACATGAAACCTTCCATCACCATTAAGCTTGGAAATGGTACGAGATGCGAATCAGCCTACATAACTAATCTACCTTACCCAGGAGAGGGACAAAAGGGTTGCTTTCCACTTGAAATCTAGTCATTTTTTTAAAAGTTTTTCGCTATCATAGCAGCTGCCTCTGCAAATCCTCTTACTTTGCTACATGCATTCTCACCACAAGAATTAAACAAGGTTCCTGTTGGGCTTTATGAAGGAAGTGGCCTTCTAGAGTGCAAAACACAAGGACTCATTGCTCAAGCTGCTTCTAGAAGACAAAGGAAGGAGAAATATGATAGATTAGACAAGAAAGCGTTCAAGGCTCTCAAAAAACAAATATTAAAAATTATTATTCAAATTATTATCAGACAGATAAAATATAGAGCTGCTTTTTGCATTTATTAAAACAAACAAACAAGACTCCCTTACATACGCAGACCATACGGCAATCGAACAGGTTTAAAAGTGCCAACCACCAAATGAGAGACATTGACAATATAGTAGGGCAAAAATGCTGCAACCAAGGTGGTTTAAGCACAAGGAATCCATCAGCTTGTCTAACACCAGCCACCTTCTCTGCTACAAACCTTCCCCCAACTCTGTATTGAGTCAGTGCTATAATACCACTTTTTCATCTAAAGTGGGCAAGAGCTTGACAAACAGTGGTGCCTCGGGGGGAAAAATCACTGTGCAGAAATTACTGTCTTTTAAGTGTCTGCTTTTGTTAATCTGATGGGAAATAAAAAGATGGAAGCGCCAGAGAGTGGGAAACCAAGGACTGTTTTCTTCTTTCTAGCACAATATCACATCACCATTTCTAGTACCTGTTAGATTAAAAATGCACATCAAAAGGCTCCAAGTATAATTAGCCTGTGAGAGAGGGAGAAAAATATTGTTTTCCAGTTGTCTGACTTCACAAATACAAACTAAACCGCTTTCTATTCAACCTGGCCACACACTTCAAGCAAACGCTTTCTAATAAGATCATTCACAACTTGAGCAGCACCATACATAACTGTTTCCCCCCCCAAAGCGGGTATTAGAAGTCAGCTAAAGCTAAGGACTAAAGGGAGAGAAGAGAAGAAACAACCAATACTTCTACAAAGAAATCAAATCATCATGTAGGAGAATAAAAACCTGTGATAGCGGAAAACTGCAGACAGGCTTGCTCTGAGAGCCACTGCAGAAGCATGTTATATGCCATGCTTCAGCTCTTAAAGCAGTCACGCAGGGAAGAACTATTTTTTTCCCCCAAATTATGACATATTCATATCTCCAACAAGACAATTCTCGGGTAGAAGAGACTGAGGGACCACATATTCTACTGCTTCCCTCCAGTGCCACATCACTGTTAGTTCACCTAGAGAAAGATTGCTAACTTTCATCATTTCCAAGGACAGAAGGGTTTGGGTTGGAAGGGACCTTTAAAGGCCATCTAGTCCAACACCCTGCAATGAGCAAGGACATCTTCAAACAGATCAGGTTGCTCAGAGCTCCCTCCAGCCCGACCTGGAGTGTTTCCAGGGATGGGGCATCTACCACCTCTCTGGGCAACCTGGGACAGTGTTTCAACATCCTCATTGTAAAAAATTTCTTTCTTATACCTAGTCTGAATCCACCCTCTTTTAGTTTAAAACCTTCGCCCCTTGTCCTGTCAAACAGCTCCCTAAAGCAAACCATCACTCTGCCAAAACTAACCGACTACACGCAGCACCCACCTCCAGGGGAGGAATGAGAGACGTCTGCTTGCACTTGTTGAGAGTCTGTGGATGGGAAGCGCAGATGCATCTCACACGGAAAGGATGAGTTATATCCAGCTGAAAATAGTGCGCTGATAAATAACCATATTCGCCACATTTTCCTTTTTGAAATTTTTATTAATCAAAGACAGCATGACTTCCATATTTTGAGTGACCAGAGAGATCGCAGGATGCTTTTCTAGTTAAGATAAGCTTAACCAAAAGATACATTGCAGAATACATCACGGACTTGGAGTAACACCCTTGTTATGACTGGGTGAACTGGTGTCACTGGCACCCTGACAGCACAAGCGAGGATCCTCAGAAGGAGAATATGCCATTGGCAACGGACCACGACTCTTACAGGGACATGCCAAGAGCTCCAGAAGAGAAAAAGGAGACTTTGACATTGTACCTGACTGAGAGGGTCCCCAAGTACCGGAGAAGTATCAAGGGTCTGTCTCCACCACTGAGGCAGAGCAACGTACAGAATATTTCAGCTCCAGACCTCTTACACATACAAACCAAGCGGTTTTTATTCATGCTATATAATACCTGTATATTTCGTATCAGCATTTATAGAGTTGCATAAAAGTAAAATTAAAAAGTTCTGCGAGATTTTGTTTAATACTCCTAGGTGGGAGCTTGAAGGGTTAAGTTTACATGGCACTGTTCCCAACAAAACCCAAAAGCTAACTATGTGGGGAAAATAAACTAGATGTGCCATTTCAATTCCTTAGCATTTTATAAACGATTGTCAGTATACCAATAAATACCCAGTGCGAAGCACATGCTTAGTTAAAATCCTAGACGTGGATAAAGTATAAGGGGGGAGGGGGGAAGCTTGCAAAAGAAGCCAGCTCATGTTGTCTGCATGCCCGCAGAAATATAAAAAGAGGGAAAAGTGTTCCTCACTTATATAGCATTATTTTGGTTTTGGTTTAAGAAATGTAGATGTTTTCTCCCAAAATAACAGTACTTACAAGGTTATATCATTGGCTTGTAAAAAGAAAAAAAAATAAATTATAGTGATGGGAACAAAGAGTCTACATCACTTGAAACTAAATATTTCCATACTCGTCATGAAGGCTGCAGCAAGTTTATACTTCTGATCCAACACTCCTTGTGTTGAGGGCAAATCCAGTGCTTGGTGTATGACAAGGGAGCATCCAAAAAAAAAAAAACCAAACCAAAAACGAACCCTCACCAAAAAACCCACAGAAATCCCAACCAAAAATAATTACAGTTTATGGGACGGTAAGAAATTATAGTTTTTCAGCACAAAACCTAGAGTATTCCTTCCCTTTCACATCACCCACTGAAGTTTGCCCAGGTTCTCCACAAGATAACACTACTTCTTAACAAGTTGTTTTCCCCACGAATCCAGCAGGCCAAAATACCTAAATTCCCTATAACTGGTAACAATATACGTCTCCTTCCCATGACTGGAGACAGCGATTGAACAGACGGAACCTTAGCCAACAGAATTTAAAATTAAAAGGTAATATTTCAGCCCAGAGTTAGGAACTGAAAAAGTGAGAAGTACAATTCAGAAAAGAGTTAATGATTTTGTATCATTTCAGCTTGAAAGTACGGCATACAAATCGGGGTTATTACAGAAGCATCCATAACATGGTCAGTACAGAGGCAATACTGAAGGCTGCTTTGTTAACCCCAGTAATTGCGCTCTCGTTGCACAAGTCGTGTTGGCAGCAAAAGAATTCAAAATTATCCAACTGGAAGAATTCAGCAATATCATTCATACTGCACTGGGATGCCTTCCAGCAGGAGGAAGTTCTCAATTTACCTACAAAAAAAAAAAAAAAAAAGAGATTAAAAGAAAGTAATACCATTTTTGGTACAGAGAGAGAACCACTGCCTAGGCTGCCATGTACTTGCTTTTTTAGCTTCTTTTCAAGTCTTTAGAAGTTTCTAAATTTGCCTTCACTAGGAATTTAGTAGTGCGAATAGTGATAGCAAGCCACGGTCCTGCCTCCACAGCGCTCTCCTGTAGCTCTTAGCTGTAGGTTAGGAAAGATTTCTAGCTCAGGCTAACCAGTGCTTCCAATTCAGTCCAAATGACCCATTGGGAAGGTGAAGCTTGAGTGATACCTGCTCTGGGGCTCCTGACAGAGCAGGACAGCGTGTCACCATCTAGCTCAACTTGCACTAGTCTGGCATCGTCCTACAGCATGGCCCTTCTCCCTCCACAAAGCTCAGAGCAAGTCCAGTAACTCAAGCTGATTTTTGTGCTGAAGACAAGTCCCATCCGATCTGACCGGCCTCATTTCCAGAAGCAATATGGAGAAGACAGAGCTTGAAGAGAAGAAGAGTCCTCCCCTTTTCTCTCTCGTTCCCCTGGACACCAGAGATGAAAACCCTTGTCTTCCATCTTCCCGACCTTGACACCTCGAGTACTCAACTCTCGACTCTGACAATGGACAACCATGCAGGCTGCGTGCTACAATTTGTGCTCATGAAGGTTTAAGCTCAAGGGAAATAGCAAAAGAGAAAATTCCTTAGGATGCAAGCAGCATCCCGGTCCAGCAGCGTTAGAAGCTTTCCTTCCTCCACGCCAAATCATGAGTGTTGGCAGGGACCATCCCAGGGAACAGAGCAGCCCCATCCCATCCTGGTTCCCGCTGCCCAAAGCCAGCCCAAGAGTCTTTCCAGGGCCAAGGGAACCAGCTGGGAAAGCAGGAGACTATTCCAGTTGACTCAGTACTTGTGTTTTTCCAATGAAACTCCTGGCACTCGTAGTAAAAGAGTTACTTAAATGTTAATTAACAACTAGAACAGTAGCTCTGTGCCCTGAATGTCTTTGACCATATTCCTGAGATGCAGGTGGCTTCACCCTCGGGAAAAGTTTATTTTAATAGTGTCAATTCACAAACTACCGAGTCTTCACCTGCAGGTTTATTTTGTGCGTTACACACGCTTTATCTGTTTGTGAAGTGTAACAAACTCAGAGCAAAGGTTTTGTATTTTAAAGTCATCGCTGTCTCCTATTTGTTTCCAGCTCCCTTAGGTGGTGGAGTTTTGTTGTTTTGTTGGTTGGGGTTTTTTTTAATCTGGGTACACAGATATCTGTGTATATGCTTGTACCAGTATAAATCAGCTATCTAAATCATCATTATCTTTATCAGTTGCTTGGAAGTCAAAATATATCCATTTACTCTAAGCATGACCTTCAAAAGTATCTGCAACCTTCTTTTCAGTGAGGCTAAGGCCAGATTAGAAGCGTCCGGGCAATGAAAACTGATATAACCGTGTTTATTTTAGGGCTGCAGGACAGGATACATACCAAATTTCATCTGCAAGCAAGTATCTTCAGTCGCTAAGCACGTACTATTGGTCTTGCACAAGGACGGGCTGTTGTCGCAGTGGTAACACCTTAGGGTATAACCTAAGAAGACAGGGGATTATCTTTTACTCAATAATGACGTACTGAAACAGCAGCGGCGCTAAAAAGGGAAAAAAAAGAAGAAACACTACCTGCGTCTAACTGTCACAAAACACGTGCCTGGTTATTAGACTCAAGCTAAAATTTACAAGGTTTTGTCAGTGTAAAAATTGAGACCGGCAATTCTGAAAGGGATATTTTGAAGCACGTGCTTACGTCATTTTTAAAAACACTTACCTTTATGTCCCTGCAGAATAATACATTAGACGTTTGCTGCTTTCATCTACTCTTAAAGACCGCCTTTTCCAAGAGAACAGACAATAGGAGACGCTTTCAGCAGAATTTTATTCCATCCCTTTTTTATTTCATCTCATTTCTCTCTTGTGCTATATGCCTAGTTCCCAGTTTACGCGGCAGGAATCCAATCCTCCAGCAGCAAACCAGAACAGTCTCTTGCCACGTTCAGCACCATCATATTCTGCACCCGCTTCTCTCCTCTGCCCAAAGACAATCGCCAACAGAAGCTAAGCCCTGCTTCGTTACTGTCATTCCCCCAAGTGGTATTAAATAATCCAGGCCTTTCTTGGTATTTTTCCGTCTCCGACAGCTTTTTTTCCCATGTTTTCCT
The DNA here is from genome assembly GCA_008921705.1 of Burhinus oedicnemus. Lineage (NCBI taxonomy): Eukaryota > Metazoa > Chordata > Aves > Charadriiformes > Burhinidae > Burhinus > Burhinus oedicnemus. The sequence continues at coordinate 1,408,743 of VFFE01008092.1, forward strand.
CAGCCCCTGTCATAACACGCCATCAGGAAAGTATTCTTTTATACTCACCAGAACTGCAAAAAGCAACCAGAACAAGGCAGGCGGTTAACAGGATGCAGTTCATCTTGATCATGCTTCTTCCCTAATTTGAAGGCATAAACAGATGTTACACGTTTATTCTATTTAGAGGCTACATGAAATTAGCAAAACGTACGGCGAGGAATCAAGGCTTCAAGACTTGCTTCAGTATGGAACTGAAGGCATGGGCCAGGAAAACCAGTGAAAAAGAAGAGAGAAACGTAACTTAGCACGATCTGAGAGAGGATTTTTATTCTGAGAACGGGGTTTTTATGCTGAGAACCGAGATTTGAGCCCCGACAGGCTGTAGATGCGTCTCCTTTCTCCCCTCTCATTACACCATTCAACAGGTCTCTCTGTTTCCCACAGCTACAAATGCACCGAACAAAAAGAGAGGCCATTTAGGTCTCGAATGCTTTTTTTTTTTCCCAGCAATTCCCCAATAACCCTGGAGCCAGACCGCGCTCCTTCCTTCTCCCTCATGGGCTTGCAAGACATTTTGGCTGCGCTAAGGGGGGCTTTCGCCTCTCCTCTCCCAACATTTCTCCCTCTCACTGAGGAACACCGGCAGTGACCCCCCAAGCCACTGCGGTGATGGCTCGAGTCCTCCACGACCACCGTAACCCCGTAGGTAGCAGTGAGATAGGAAGGTGAGGAGTTTTGGGGTGGTTTTTTTAACATAGTCTATCTAATCCATCTACCTCCCCTCCAAAGCAGGAGTTATGAGATAGACTTCTGCACACGGAGAAGTCTACACTACTACTAAAAAAACCTCTGCCGTCGCAGAGAGTAGGCTATTCAGGCGAGGGATCAAGCGGGAGCGAGGGCCCATACTTGTGCTAGGGGGACATGATTCCATGTTTGTCTTCCGCGCCCGAGCAGCGTTGGAAGTCCCAAAGAATTAAAGGCATCCAGATAACAGGTTTCACTCGCGGTAAGACGGCAGCGATACATTCCCATCGCTGCTCTTCACCCTGTTCATGCTGCTTGAAGCTATTTCCACGTGCCGCTAAGAGCCTAGCGTGGCAGACCGTCAGCACGTCGGGATGGATTTATTTTTTTTTCCTCCCAGAAGGCTGACTGTGGCCTTGAAAAGATGGTTTCATAGTAAAACAACACTGAAATCCTTCTCAACCTTAAGTTTAGTTAATTTTTCTACTGGGGGGGGGGGGGGGGGAATCAAGAAAAAAAAACACTATTTTTTTTCCCCTGTCTGTATGAACTACTGTTGAGCAGGAAAACTAAGAAAAACAACCGCATAATGTGCAGGATGAGATGATTTTTCTGAGGCAAACAACTTTGTGAGAAGCCTTTCAAGGCCAGAGGCTCATCCCACAGTGACGTGAACCTGCGGGAGAGCTGTTCGGCTGGTGGTTAAAGCAAGAGCCGTTCTGGGCAGCAACAAGAACCTCCCTGGGAAGCTCTCCATCTTCCAGGAGCCCTCAGTCACACAAGGGTGTCAGCAGAGTAAACCAGGGTTTTTTTTTGCCTTTTAGCAAAACCAAGTCACGACCAGAACAAACAGAAGGCAGATCAATAAAAATCAGCAGAGCCAGCGGAACAGCTTCGCCAGCAGTCATTCACCAAATCTATTTTTGTGAAAATGAGTAATTTTTTTTTTTCCCGTACTCCTGAACGAAAACGAACT
>VFFE01008092.1:1414220-1434523 GCA_008921705.1 Burhinus oedicnemus
CTTCCAAACCAGGAAAAAAAGAAGTTATACTCTGATGAATATTAGAACTGGCACCAACATTCATGCTAGTTGCCCTGATGTGCAACAGAAAGTTCATTTACAATAGTCAGAAATATCCTTATGCACTAGCCCCAAAGAGTTCAGCTTCTGAAAACAGTTTGTTTTGAAAAAATCCCATCAGGTATGACGTGGGCAGCGTCCAGAAGGTGCGGGAATGTCCAACACTCTACGTCGATCTTCGTATTCATCAGTGTCTGTGGAATCTTCATCTTCATCCACCGCATATTCATTATGATTTGTTTCCTAATACAAAACACATCCACATTTAATTAAAAATCTTCTCTTCCAGCTAGTTCTAAGAAAGCACTAACAACTACCTAGAAAAATCTGAAGTCTGTATTATCACATTAATTAGCTAGAGCACACATTGTACTCTATGTCCTAAACCCAGCTCCTTACAATTTTGAATTTTAATTTGAAATAGAGATCATTTTGCCCAACTACTTGGCCTTTAACTCCATCAATAACAACAAGCTTTCATTATTTCATACGTACAACTACGTAAAGCCACAATTTGGTATCTTAGCTGTACCAATTTTCCTGGTGGCTTATGTTGTCTTTTATTAAAAGCAGTTTAAAAACAAAGGGTCACTACTACCTTTAAAACAGAGCTAGAGCAAAAGAGAAAAGCAAGTTATTTTTACAGTCAACTGAATGGAAGGCAGTTACAACTCCCACAAATGTGAGCATGAGTTAAGAGATGCCATTTTCTGTTAGAAGCACGACATCTGCTGGCACCTACTGTTAGAGCTACTGGTAATGAGAGTGTCTCAAATCCCTGGAAAAACGTGAGAAAGCGTCCAAGTAGATGTCTACCCCTGAGGAAAGACTTGATGCTCGCACAAAAACTTTCAACTTCTATCTGAATCAGTCACTAAATAAGGGCTATGCTGGTGACAAAATAAATAAAGAAATCTTCTCTAAATATGCCAAAGCAAAGGGAGAAATTATACAGTTCACCTGCGATCTCCAAACTAAAACAACATTACAATTAGCAGTCAGCTAAATACCTTACTGATTCGCAAGGCCATTAAGTGACTTTATGAAATGCATTTTCAGTGAGAACTGATGAACATCATACGGCCTGCTATCATCTTTTAAGTTGTCACTAAGTGAAACTTTCCTTGTTGAAGAAAGTAGATACACTGTTATAGTTAAAACAGATGAGTGTGGTCATACCAAGGCAGAATGTTTGAAAGAACTATGAAATCCCAACAGCCAATGCAATGCCATGTTTCTAGGTACAAATCAAGAACTCTGAAATATGCCCTAAACAGACAGACAGACACACACACATATATTTCTGTGCATCCTGAGGGGCAGTTGTGTTCACACACAGGACAACAGAATGGTCATATTCTACCTCTGTCGAGAACCCACAGGGCCCCTGATCTTACCAACACAACCAGGTTTGACCTTGATACCAGACAGAGGTGAGGACTTGGTGAGGAAGACCCACAGCCACGTACGGTGTCCTATGAAAGCCAGGGCCAAGGGCCTTGAATTCAACTGGTAGCATTACACGTCAAAGCAATGAGGATACATGGCTCTTCCAAAGTACAAACTGCCTACAAAGATTACTACAGTTGCTAGACTTAGTCTTAATTGGACCATGTTTTGTATGGAGTTACCAATCTGAATATTGTTCAGAACTGTAATTTTTGCACCAGAAGTGTTTTCTTATCGATAGACACTCCAGAAACTGAAAAGAATTCATATAATGGGAATCGCCAAAGTCTCAGACTGCATGATACTTTCAGACTTTTTTTTTTTTTTTGAGAAATGGTTCTGAAAAAGAGAGCGATTTTCAAGAAAAGAATCAAAACTGAAAAGTGACATGACATTTGAGTTAAAACACACAGTTACACTATCCTATTAAAATTAATCCAAGCGTTCTTGGAAAACAGGAGGTTGGGGAAAAAATAACCTAGGATAAACATAACTGTGTCTGTACTTACCATTCGTGCTGTAGACACCTTGAATGTTGGACACACCATATGAAATCTGGGAATTGTGACGTTAAAGAATTTGTCCTTGTAGTAGAGACAATGGAAGGTGTAATACCCCTCCATATATCCAGATGTTGTGGAAAATGTAGTACAGCTGGTATATTCATAGACTCTCCCTGGACTGATAATTGGAAACTCCCCTGTTGGTAAAATAGTAGATCACAATATTAAGGACTGAAGTAGAACTACAATTTAGCAGTTTGCTAAAGCACTTGCACTCCAGAACATACTCAGGCAGATTATTTTATATTCCAGTTGAAGGCATAAATGATTCTCAGCAATTACTGACGTTAAAAAACTGTCTGAAGAGCGGTTAACTATCAGGATGTTCGGACATCCCTTGCAAAACAACTTTAAAGACAAAACCGATGGATAGATCTCTTTTTCAAGCAACAAAATGATTTCGATACAAACCATACAACTACTACCCTCTGTCACCACGATGAAGAGCTAATAACGTAACTTTCATAACATGTACACTAAATACAAAAACACTCTCTATTGGGTTCGTAAAAGCAATTTTTTACTTACCAACTACTCCAGGGCCCTGAACTTCTTCTACATCACCTTTGGCATTTGTTATTCTCCAGTATCGACTGTCCAGCTGACAAGCCTTCTCAGGAAGAGCATCTTTGGACATTTCAATTCTGGAAGCCAAACAGCACACTTAATGGTTATTTAACTACTTTCAACATTTTAAGAAATGCTTTAGTATCCTCGGAATCTCTCTCAAAGTAAACTGGGGAAAAAAAAAACCCCTAAGGTAAAGTATACTGAATCAGTTGTCGGGATCCATCTCCATGCCTCTAGCTGTTGTTACTTACCCCTTTCTAAATCACGAGTTACTCATAACTTCTTTCCCCTGCCTATCACTGTACTTTACCAATCACCAACTTGACTGGTACTTTGTGTACCTGGCCAGGTAATGATTTAGTATTTTTTTTATTAAAAAGTACAGCATGTTGAGCACCATCCTATTCATTTTAATACATTTATGAATGCTATCCATACATTTGCAACAACTGATGCTTTGAACATTACACAGGTCTTTCCTGTGCTGTAAGAGTTAATTCAATTGTTACTTTTACCTGATTCTGTAAGTGAAGAAATAATGCGGTGGATGTACAGAACTGAGTTCAGGTAGAAAAGATGTGGACACAGAAACAGTAATATCTCCTGTGGTAGCAACACATTCTTTATCGTGCACATACCTACAGAAAGGAAAACATTAACTCTGCAAATAGCTCTGTACGTTCAATACACAAAACTAAACATGTAAGGGGATTAGTTAATTACTAATAAGAGTATTGCGGTGCTAGGTTAAAAGTAATTCTTAACTTGTCATTTGGCATTCAAATAAAGGAAGTATGCAGTGTCTTCATGACGTATACTTCTGCATCACCTGAACTCGTACAGCTATGGATTTCTTTGTACCTTCATTAACTCTTGTATTAAGCTGGGTGTATAATTCGATCTGAAGTCAATGAAGACACACTTGTTTAATAAAGATGTGTGATTATGCTATTTATAAAACAAAAACTAGCAACTCCTACAGCAAATTAATTTACAGATCAGGAACTCGGTTCTATAGCATCTCAGTTTGACAGAATTAAGGTTCTTGCTTATAATTAGAATAAAAAGTGCATGGAGATTCAAACACCGGAAAGGTCCTGCTTATTTACATATTCAACAGTGTTATTTTAGAGACCAGTTCAGTGAAACAATTACTTTTCTAATAACTCAGGACAGTCCTGCAGCTGCAGCACGCTCATGGCAAGCAGAATGAATATTATGCTGTTATCTAAGCTCCAGATCAGTTATAGTGCAAAATTGCAGTCCTGGTAACGCAAAGTTACAAACTTTGAAGCTTCTGGTAAAAAAAAAAAAAAAAAAAAAAAAAAAGGTTTCTTTAAGCATTCTGTTTTACAGCTTTATCTGCAATAAGTTTCATGTCCTTTCTCCTCTCTCCACCAGCAGCTTTTTTATCAGATTCCCTTAAGTGCTTGGAAAGAGGTTAGCATTCTAAAAAAGCATCAAAACCTTGCAGTGAGGTTATAAATCCCAGTCACAATACCTGAAAATCTGGTCTCTGATGATAGGATAACCACCAGTTACAACTTTGTTTACATAGGATGTAAACCATTCCAAGTAAGATGTACCTAGATGCCAAAGAAGAAAAGCATTCATAAAAACAGGCAAATTTACCACTAAGTCCATTACAATAAATACTTCGAGGGAACAGTTTAAAACTTTGAATATTTTTATAATAAACTCTCAGCCTTTCTTAGATGAGTCTGTCCATATTGCAGTCCATTCGACCAACAAAGATCATTTGGAGAAACCAACCAAGAACTAAGAGTCAAGGGTGCACACCCCAGAAATGACACAGCAAACAAAGAATCTCTTAGCTAAGTATTTCACATTATAATCATGGTCTTCAAAAGCTGGTGTCTCATCTCCTGCTCGTAATTCTTCTGCTACCACTGGGAAAGACAACAACTATAGTGGCCTATACTACTTGTATAGCTATTTCCAACTATTCTACCTACAAGAAGCATGCAAGCCCACTGGTGGATTTATGGATTTAGTTTTGATATGCAGGTTTCCATATGAATAGAGTTACACGCCAGCAAGTTGCAGAATTTCCCTCTCCTTAAAAACGAGGGTAAGTCACAGACATACTCTGCGTTCCCGCTACAAACCCAGAAGACCAAGGCTGTATGTCATTCCGAAGAACCTGACATTTTCATACACTTACAGCCATTGTCTGAGAACAGCTTTTCATACGCCTACAGCTATTAATTAGGAACAGCTTGATTTTTAAGTAGTTGAGCTGTCATATTCAACTCTCAAAGATGAGAGTTTCAGACAAGAGATACTGGCTCTCTGTAAAAGAAATTCTCAGCCATAAATCTCCCAAGCATTGCAATATAAAGTCAACAGAAAAGTAGAGAGTTCTTCAATTATTTGTCAGTATTACTGATACAAAACTGGATTTAAGCCGAAATACTAAGAAATCATTATCACCCTTCACTGATGTGTTATCAAGTACTACCACTCCTGTTAGATTAAGTGTACTTATCACTTCTTCCCTTGAGCAAGAGCTATGTGTACTGTCCTTTGATCTTTTGGAAATCTAAGGAACTCCAAGTTTATTATCCTCCTTTCTACCACTAATCCACAAAATGCAAACCTTGTATAAAGTAACTCTGAATGGAGAAAGTGGACCCTGCCACATTCAAAATGACAAGATAAATGCTGTAATACGAAACTTCCCCTCCACTGTGAGATAAGTCAAGATTAACCCTTTCAGCCAAGTGGAATACATTTAAATATGATGTCACATCACTTCACCGTTGACTCAATTCTATAAAAGCAGAAACCTTGAGCAGCAATACCAATTCACCATAGAGTAGCTTTGAAGTATTACATCATCCTCAGGTGGAAAGAAGCAAGTAACCAAACGCTTGAGCTTTTGCTACATCTTTCCTGTGATAGTTCTAAAGCACACAATGCATTCTGCAATGACCTTTGTAAAACAGACAACAGGCTGACCACTTCACACTGAAATCAGGTTCATACAATCAATCAGTACATTGAAAGGTTTCCTAAAATTAGTGTGGTAGCATGACTACCTTCATCCCAAACCAGCAATGGTATAGCATTATCTAATGTGGTTTCTCAGGGTAATACTAATACATATGTCCTAAGAAATGTGCAAAGTTAAATTTTAATATTAGTTTTGGTGCCATTTATTATACATCTGCTTTCCCACTGAGTGAAAGAAATTAATTTAGATACAGCCACAATTACCAGATTCCAGTGGATTAACAAAAAGAAATAATCAAAACACTGTTCCAGTCAAGGTACACGTCAGACAGATGATCACAGTAGATTACTACGTAACCAAACAACAATTACACAGTCTACCCCTTCCCTTCTTTATCCTTTGAACAAGGCAATCAGGCAAATCAAAAATCCAGAAAGGTTTTCTTCTGCATCTATGTTTATAGTTAATTAGATTTTATTAAGGGACACAGAATATTTTCAACTGCTAACATGGCTGCAAAAACTTCTGAGGGGAAAAAAAAATAATCTTTCTGTCCGCTTGGGTGTTGTATTTAATAACTGCTTACATCACCCTCATGATAGCTAAGTTAAAGGTTTTGCTCATCTTGTTAGACAGGTTAGTACACTAAATGACTTGTATACATGACACACAGAAGGACAAGCTTTAATAGGGAAAGCTTGCATCTCGTTTCCAGTAACCACTGATGTTTTAAAGCAGGTTAGAGTCTAACAAGTAGCACAGAAAATTTAGAATGCTTGCTTTGTTCAAGTCATACTGACATGCATTTTCTAAACAGTGCAACTAAAACATTTTGCAGAATATTTTGTCTAAAGTGTTACCTGTAATGAACATATCAATAGCAGATGGATTGCGAGCCATTTGGTCCTAAAAGGGAAAGAAGGTTGTGGATGTATTAGAAGGACAGCATTAGACTTCCAAGGTTAAAATTCAACACCTGAAATATAACATAGGGAACACTTTCCCTATATTCACTACACCTGAAATCTGGCTGCTTAATGCATCATTATACTCCCAGTCAGATATTCAAATATTTAAAACACACATGCCTGTCCCCATGAGTGCTCACGTGACCATTGAATATGCAGCTTGAACATTCCACTAAGGCTCGTGCATATAAAATCAGATTTAATGAACCATTCAAGAAACAAGGCCCCCAAAAATACTGCCTTAGAACAGAGGCACAGAACAGCTGAGGCTGGAAGAGACCTCTGGAGGTGATCAGTCCAATCCTTCTGCTTGAGGCAGGGTTAGCTACAGCAGGTTGCCCAGGACGATGTCCTGTCCAAGAACAGAGACTACACAACCTCCCTGGGTAACCTGTTCCAGTGTTCAACCACACTCACAGTAAAAATGTTTTTGTGTACATCCAGGTCAAGTTTCCTCTGTTTCAGCTTGTGCCCATTGACTCTTCTTCTGTCATTGGGCAGGCATCACTGAGAAGAGTCTAGCTCTGACTTCTTTACACCCTGCTATCGGATATTTATAAACATTGATAAGATTCCCCTGAGCCTTCTCTGCTCCAGGCTAAACAAACTCAGCTCCTGTACTACCATATTCTCCCCTGAAACAAGCAGGGCTGTCCACAGATGAACCAAAACGTAAGTAACCTTCCAAGCTCCCAAGCATTACCCAGAAGATTTAAACACTCAGCATAATACAAAGGGGGATGTTAACATCCTTCAGGTGATTATCAAGGCACTCCCTAGAAATCTCTTTGCTACATGCTTTGAAAACAAACAGCCAGGAACTCCACAGCAGGATGAAGACCCCCATCTTCTTTACAAGAAACACCCTTCACTCACCCTGCTTTCTTTTTGAGGTGGGGAGGTTGTCAGGGCACGGGTAAGGAGAGAGAGGGCTAAAATCTTGTTAGGTATAATATGCTTAAGCTTCACTAGCAACAACATGCCTATTTTAAAATACTACAGCTGTAAGAATTATGAAAAATACTTAATTATGTTCTACAAAGGAGCTGTTTACGAGCAATTTGTTCTTTCACTGGAGAGTAAGTTTTGCTTACAATCCAGAAGGCATCATTTATTGTAGTAAGTTTACATTTAACATATTTGGGGGAGAAGATATATACAGATGCTGATCTTCCATAATGGAAAAGCTTTTCTTCCTTACAGAAACAGGGACAAGAGTATATACCTGCCATAGTTTGAACACATTAAAATCATACTTTCCAATAAGGATGGATGTTGTCCACTATCATGAACCTAGGGAAATTGCTTTAGCCGTTAACAACTTCATGTAAATTTCTTTCACTTACTAACCATTCCACTTGTGGGCTTTGATGAAAACCAGATGGCAACTCAGGGGCAAGTAACAAACTAATATGATCTCTTAGTATTCCCCTTATGCTACATAAAATACTTCAGGTATCTGATAACATGCAAAGGGGCACCATCAATCATTAGAAAAGTACATTAACAAGTATAAACATATCTTCCTTACTGGACATTGATAGAAGATCTCGTATTTATTTCGTCCCTCCACACTCTCCAGGGCCATGTATTGACTCAGGCCAGTATGAATGCAAAAAGTAAGAGGAAGGCACTGTTTCAGACCTAGCCGCTGCTGAAAACCTCCAGCCGCTGTGTCGATATCCAACAAGTCTTCAGAGCGGTAGTGGTTCGACAGTGCCATGCTTCCCATCAAACTTAACAGACAACAGCAAAAAAAGGTAAGATAAACAGAAGACACAACTCACAATGCAAAGATTTCTAAGCATTGATTCTATTAATGTTCTAGATACATATTAGACTTAGATGAGCACCTGGATATTAGACTTCATCTAGGTTATTAGTTCACAACATCAACCTTCACAAAGGGAGGCTTGATGGCTCTAAGATAAACACTTCCTTGTATGTTTTGTGCATCCCAAAGCACCATTTTAAACTGTGTCGGTGATACCCATCATGCCCGCAACTACTTCAAAGGAGCCATTCACAGCTGACGCAACTTTCTATAGGAGCATAATATAATAATAACCAGTGCTCCGTATCTCAAGTTTTGTGCAAGTTCATTTTAATACTATCAAAGCATCCATGATTTTTCAATTAGAATACCAAGCTGCTATAGCAACAGTCATTGATCAAACCTACAGTTAGCAAGGTGCTTTATATGCTTTGGAGAAAAGGTTGAGAAGTAAACGCGGAAAATAACTATTGAGTCAGAAAGATTATAATCCCAGTACAAAAAATAAGGCATACAGACACAAGTAAACACATACAAGGAAAGAATTAGACAATATTCATCAGCATGACATGGCAAGGCCATCAACTGTGTTTCAAATTTTTTCCTCTAGCTTTTTGTAAGCATCACAGCAAAGAATGGGGTTTTTTATTTGTTTGTTTTTGACAACAAGGAAGTGACGTTGAAGACAGTAAATGGAGCCTCTCTACATAAGAAAAGAATACATAAATTTGGAAAAAAGTAGTACTAATCTGAAATACTTAACAGATTAGGAACGGAGGTGAGCATCGGAAGCTAAAGTTAACATTGGCATGAATGTTGGGCTAGATGAGAGCTACAGTGAAAAAAAACCCCAAGCGAACTACACTCATTGTACTAAAGGGGCAGACAATGGAAGAATGACAAAAAGGGGTAAGATGATCAAAGTAATCAACAACAAGAGCACACACTCCAGCAGTGCGCTTAGCAGTAAGAAGAGTACACAAACCTGTAATGTACACCTCCCCACCCATACTCCCTTCTAATTTGCCTTTCACTGACGTTCTCAGATGTAAACTCTTGCAGATGCTAAGCTTTTACTGGTGTTATGAAAGCAGTGACTCAGGTGCAAGCTGCCACACGTCAGCATGATATAAGCTGCTTCCACCCTGGGCAACAGGTTCCATTCCTCTTTTTCCTTACGCAGTCTTGCCTGGAATTAGCATGTTCTACAGTTTAAAAAGTGATGCTAACATCCAGACACAGAAACCTGAAGCAACGACAACTAGTCCTGATTCTCCTCCATTTCCTGACCTAACATGCCAACAACTTGCTGCATAGACTTCCACTACCTAGACTTGATCTTTCCAGTATTTGTCTCCCACAAAGAAAGCAAGCCTGTCCCCAACAGTAAGGCCATATCTTCCACTCACAGCGTGGCAGCCTTTCTTGCTCCAGAGTCCCACATGTCAGACCTAACTAGTCCCCCAGTCAGTGCTCCACCAACAAGGTTTGTCAACCTGTGTGTAAGGCTCAGGCCCCCACTTTGAGGGCACAGCAACGGACCCACAGCCCACTGGCACTTGTTCAAGTCAAAAGGAATGCCCAAATCCACACATCTGCTCCTGCAGGCCTTCCACAGGCACATCACCATGGTAGAGGCTTCGTGGGAGTGAAACAGTAGGAAGAGCAGGAAGCACACAAGCTGCAGAGCTCCATTTGAAGTCTACAGAACTAGGGCACCTATCTCATCTCTAAAAAAAGTCTCCTGGACAAGAAACAGAACTAGAAGTCATCCTTATGGTTGCATAAAACTGCTTCCCATAACCCTTCTGCACACAACAGCGCTAGAATTGGAGGAAGCTGCACCTTCTTCACTAGTGAAGGCATTGGCCCCTACAGATACTGCAATGATTTGCCCTAACTTCCCAACAGATGTTCATGGCACCATCAAGTGCTGACCTGTGAACTCTTTCTATAGCTGGAAAATAGGAAACTACGTTTGGTCATTTGCCTTCTAACTTTGATGTAAAAGGAGTTTTTAATTGCTGAAACCACATAAAACTATAAAATCTTCTACTGAGAAAACCCAATTTGCAGAAGTGACGTTTTGATTCTATTTTAAATCACTACCTGATTTGAAAGTCACTCCCTAACTATTTTAAAGAAAAACGTTAATAAATAGTGAAACCTGAAGAGTGCAAGAAGCTAATTTACTTATGTAATACAAAGCAAAACTGCAAGGGAGCAACTTGCAGCGGTATGATTAAAAGTCTAACAGTTGGAATTTTTAGTTATTAAAAAAAAAAGAGAAAGGTTTTCACTAGGAAAAAGGACTGAAGTGTAACAGTAATTTGAGCAATTAGAAATCTACATTGTGTTTTTAATTGTTTCTGAGACTAGAAGATAGCGAATTCTAGAAGCGTCACTTCAAGTGGTCACTCAGAATATGCTTAATGCTTCATCTATCCTGTTCCGCAGACACTTTATCTTTTTAATAAATAAAGTATTCAAGAAACACAAAAGGAATTAATAACTTGATATGTAGTTTTCACTTCTTACCCAGGAACCACTAGCTTCTGTCCATTATGGATACGAAATGAACATCGATAGTCATCAGGGAGTTTGCAACCTATTTGTGCTTCCACAGCATCTAGATCTTCCTCCCGCACACTCTCTGCATACAAAAAGAAACAAGAGTATTAAGTGGCAGCTTCGGAGGGGGAAATCGAGAACTGCTGCTCCCCCGAAACTCTCATATTTAATGCTGCTTCACTACTCTGAGCCCAAGTGCCCAGTATGCTGCTCCTGACAAAGGTAAATATTAGTATTTGCATTAAGACCTCTGCTTTAAAATTTTATTACATGTCATTTCATCAGAGCTGCATGCCTAGAAATAAGGCAAAACCTAGCTACATTCCAGACATAACAGCATGTTTTCAACTGCCAAAGACAATTTTAAGTAGGCCCAGCAACCTTAGCATTATGGATATTTTTTTCTTGTGTTATCACAAAAGGAATATATATTTCAAAGTATTTTGCCACTTGTAATTCAGAGAAAGTGAACTAACAGACGTACAAAAGCAAGATAAATTCAAGTTCAACTTTAGGACGCAGCTGCCTACTAGCATGGTCTCAAGAATCTTCCACTGGTTAAATTCATGCTAGTGGCCAGAATCACTAAAAATCAAGTATTTCAAATACAAAGCATGGAATTTGTAAGCACTTTGATCAAACAAACAGGGGCTCAATTCAATATTTGGTGACTTTATTGTGTGCTAGGTGGCACAAAATGAATAGTACTTAAATTTGAAAGGAAGATGATTAACTGATTACTTAATACAGCACCAATCTCCATCCAATGAAATCTCAACAGGCCTGACTTAAGCAGAAAGTATTTATAAAGTGAAACGAACCCTTCCCCCACAATATTGTCATTAGCTGACTAAGTCCCAGTTAAAACTTTTAGGCTATACTGATTTTACTCTTTTCTCATTCTAAGGGTTGCTTCTCTCAGTTTCCAGTCCAATCAGTAACACAGAAATGTTGGCTGCAGCCACCATTCACCTGGAAGTTGAAGCAATAAATAGGTTGTAACAAGGGGATTTTCATATCACCATCAACAGAAGGGGGTAGGGAGCAACTACTCTTACACCTCCACACACACTTCAGGGGGTTTCTGCACTCTCATTTCTACCAAAGATCAACTGGGTGGCCTGTGTGATCTGTTGCAATCAAGGTTTTTTGGGTGATTTTTTTTTTGGGGGGGGGAAACCCCTTTCCATATTCATTATCAGTTTCACCTACATGGCATAATTTAACAATTCACTGAAACAAGATCCTGTACAAATGGTATTAAAAAGTTGTAAGTTATGGAAGAGCTCCTGCTAAAACCTGCCATCGTTATACAAGTGTGAAAATCGATAATTCAAAATTTATTTTTGTCTTTCTGTAGACAAAGAGAATCTTCATTGCACCAAATTCTTTGGGAGGATTTTGAAAGTAAAACTGTGGTAAAATCTGCTCATGTCAACATCTCCAACACAGATACTTTCCATTTTATTAACAAAATATTTGACTGACAATTCAAGCATTCTGTACACCTGAGTGAAGTCTGTGTTTTCAATAGAGCAGCATGGAAGTTACAGAAATCAAGGTAGGATATCTACATCAAGTGCTGAGGCCTGTGTCACACAAGAGTTCAGGCTACATACAACCCTTCTGGCCTTTTCCTAAAACAGCATTCCTTCACTAGCACTCAGAAGTAACAAAACAAAAAATTTTTTAAAGAAAACAGTAGGTATTAAGTTCTAACCATGTTCTGTTATTCACAAATACTCAGCAAAACTTAAGAATCCAGCACTATCCAGCAAGCCAAGAAGCATAAGAAGCATGCAAGATTTACGCAGGAAAGAGATCATTGTCTATAGATTTCTCTTAATTTCACAGATCATGTTAAATCAAACATGTTGATCTAAAGTCAATTTCATACAGAAGACTGAAGTACAGTTGAAAATGTAAGAGCTATTCTGTCTCTATACCATAAAAGTCCAGATTTGCTGTATGTCTTGCTGTGTAAGATTTATGAACCAGAACACTGGAAGTACTTCAAGTATTAAAACACAAACTTAATTTGAAAATAGAAACTTGGGGGGGGGCGGGGGCCAGGAAGTAAAAATTCTTGTTCAGCCACTGATTTACATTCATTAGAGGAACAGAGTAAGACCTACAGAAGAGAAAAAAATACTTCCTTTCTGACTGTTTTTTGTTTAAAATGCCTGCTTTCATGTGAAAGTGTTTCAATTAGGTCTTAAGAAAGTCTCAAAAATAAAATGACACCAACATGCCCCAGGTCCTTGAAGTAATGGGATTATTAAATTAAAAAATAATAATAAACAAGCAAACAAAAAAAATCAGCCATAGCAACCAAAGACAAAAGCAGTTAAAGTATATTCATTTCCTGATTATCCACAGGTAAAGAAGATAGACTGGTTGCTAGAAAAAAAAAATCTTGATTTCTTCTCTGAAAAGAAATCTTCAGAGAATCTATGGATCACTAGTAAATGGGCAAGGACTATACATGTGGTCCAATTTACTTGTTTACTGGAGGGGAAGGGAAAGCACATGTATTTGACTTTCAGGGCTCTGGTAATTGAAGCACACACCTAGGATGAAAACAGTATGAAACTTAATCACAGACAATGTCGCATCAGCCAACCTACTACAGAAAGCAGGCATTACAGCGTACCTTTCAAAGAACCAATCATCCGAGGACACCGCTGTCCTAAGTATTTCTCTAGATCATCCCAGGCTTTTTTCAATGTAGCGTAGTACCGGATATATCTTCCTAGGTCAGAGTAGGTACTGATGAAGATAGCTTTCCAGGTCTGATTTCGTTGACTTTTTTCCTCTCTAAGTGGACATGAAGAACATAAGTTTAAATACCAGCCTAAAAACCTCAACTTCTAAACCGAAGAAGTTAATATTTGTTATTTGGCAGAAACAGTATGCATAATATTAAGCCAGGAACACTTTGAGCCACGTGAAGCTACACAAACTCAATTAATTCCAGTATCCATAAAACAGCAACTTGGAACAGAATTAGCAAACATTTGGGGTACTTAGTATCAGGGGAAAATTTAGAAACAGGATTCCTTTAAACAGAGTGCTGTCTATTATTAAACCTTAAAACTGGTGAATAGCTAATTCACATCACATTTCACACATATACAGAGAAGACCTTCAAAAAATGACATTTTTTGATCTACTGCATTAGTCACAAACTGCTTTATTTACCCAATGAGGATTAAGGAGTAAACCAGAGAGTTAAATGAGAAGTCTGTGCACTGATCTGGGAAGTCATCTTCTTGAGGAATTACTGCATACTCAGTACTTGTCACAGGCACAACAGCAGGCTACGGGAAGACAGGCTGCCAAAAAAAGTGCTGACTAACATCTGACAAAGGATGCTTGCCTCCGAATTGTAACAGCCCTTGCATCTTTGTGTTAGGATATATTCCAACTCCTCAAGCTTCCATTGGCACGCTGAATCTAAAAGGTTTAGTACAGCTTTGTACACCTAAATAAAAATGTAAATATTGAGAAGTCTTCACATCACCTTTAAGATCTCTCGAGCTCTAAAATGGAGAGAAGCAGCTTACTAGTTGAAGAAGAGCGGGAAAAAAAGTAGATTAAGTTTAATGTGGGATGTTAGATAAAATAATGTCAAACCAAAGAGGTAAAAGAAAAAAACCCGAAGTGAATTACGTCTCAGGAAAGTTTCAGCATATTTTCACCCTCCAAATTATATTTGTAGAAATTAACTACAGCCTTCATTACTTGGTTTTTCTTAGCTATGGAGAAGCCAGCATCTCAGAAACCAACCCCAGAGACAGTTCTCCTTAGCAAAGCCCTCATCTTCCCCTGTACACACAAGTTCCTCTTCTAAAGCACCAGGTACTCAGTTCGAACTTCCCATTTCCTTACCTTCTTTCCCTGCCCCCCACCAAGTTTTCCTTTCTACTTTGGATTCCACTAAGAATATTGCTTAGGATTTTTATGCAGCGAATCTCAATGCAAAATTTTACAAGTTGTGTTATATCTTCATAAGCTGCATATAATTAGAATACGCACAGCATATTTACCTTTGTGGATTCAACTTTGCTCGTAATTTTTAATAAAGTCCATAGGACATAATACAGATTACAAACTACAACTTTGGAAATGTTTTCCTAAGTTACCTCCTTCACCCACTTATGCATATATATTAATATTAACCCCTTATCACTAACTGTTCTGCATCTTCAGCTATTCATGTCATACAAGGAGCCCCTGCATAACCTGAGTAATGGAAAAATATATGGAACTGATCACTGAAGTCCTAAGTAGTTAATACTCCTCTCAAATTACAATCTAAAATGAAAGATAATGTCTAGAAAACAGGACACAAAGATGGGATAAGCAGTAACAAAACTGGTTGCTAATTCACTTCAGTCAACTCCATGAGCTTTCTCAGCTCTTGAGAACAACATGTTTTTTTTAGCAAAAATGTGGATTGATACCTTTATAGTTAGCTTCCACTTAACAGACATTCTGAGTTCAATGCAAGTAAGCAGAACAGAAAGCCAGCTTTTTAAAAAAAACACACCACCTCAAGAACCATGTACGTGAAACATTTTACACAGTCCAATGTGACTTCCCTGCGAAAATGATGGAGAAGATCCTCCTGAAAGTGTTTCCAAACACATGAAAGACAAGAAGGTGATCAGGCGCGGTCAGCATAGATTTACGAAGGGGAAATAATGCTTGACCAACCTGATAGCCTTCTACATGAGGTGACTCACTTGATGGACAAGGGGAGAGCAGCGGATGTTGTTTACCTCGAATTTAGTGAAGGCTTCGACACTGTCTCCCTGTTAATGTTGTCGTAGAGAAGCTGACAAAGTATGGGTTTGATAAGTAGGTAGTGAGGTGGACTGAAAATTGGCTGAATGACCAGGCCCAAGGGGTGATCAGTTGGAGGCAAGTCATTTGTGGTATATCCCTGGGCTCCAATACTATGATCCGGATGATGGGACAGTACACACTCAGCAAGTTTGCAGATGCTACAAAATTGCGAGGAGTGGTTGATACAGCAGATGGTCATGCAGCCATTCAGAGACCTCAACAGGCAACGAGAATCTCCTGTTCAACAAGGGGAAATGCAAAGTCCTGTACCTGGGGAGGAATAACCCCAGACACCAGTACACCCTGAGGGCCAGCCAGCTAAGAAGAACCTGGGGGTCTTGGTAGACACCAAGCTGACCGTGAGCCAGTAATGCACCCCCACAGCAAAAAAGGTAAATGGTATCCTAGGCCACAACAGGAAGAAGTGTTGCCAGCAGGCCAAGGGAGGTGATCCTTCCTCTCTAGTCAGCACAGGTGAAGCCACATCTGGAGTACCGTGTCAAGTTCTGGCCTCCCTAGTACAAGAAAGATATGGGCGTACTGGAACAAGTTCAGTACAGGGCCTCAAAGATGATTACAGGAGTAGAGCATCTTTCACAAGAGGAGAGGCTGAGAGAGCTGGAACTCTTCTGCCTAGGGAAGGATCAGGGGGATCTTATCAATGTGTACAATTACCTGACGGGAGGGAGTAAAGATGGAGACAGACTCTTCTCAGCGGTGCCCAATGACAGGGCACTGGACACAGTGTGGACAATCTGCTCTAGGTGACCCCGTGTGAGCAGGGGAGTTAGACTAGAGGATCTCAAAAGGTCCCTTCCAACCTCAACTATCCTGTGATTCCAGTCATGGCTACCCTTGACACAACCATCCAGTTGTACCCCTCATAATTACAGCACTCAGAATATTGCTTTCCTCCACAGAATATCTGGTGTCTGATAAGGTCAAGCTGCAGCTTCTCCGTCAGCCTAGGCATTAACAGGGCAACTCCTCTCCACCCATCTATAAAAATTTTTAACACTTGTACATTCATGAAGATTTTTTAGGAAATTAACGTTTTCGCTACCTGTAAACTTTCATCAGTTTAAAGCTGGTGAGAAGCTGGTGAATATCAATTCAGTCTTAAGAGTCATTAGAAGTAACATGGACATAAGCAGACAGCACAATAACATAAGCCTTATTTTCACAAAAAAAAGACTTAAAACAATCACACTTACTCTGAAATAAGCCAGTATTTCTTGCAGTGTCTTTTCCACAACGGATCATGGCTTGATAGTTGATTTAATCTTCGACTTAAACAGCAACAACTATAAATATAAAATTATTAAATTTGATTGCAAAAGAGTAGCAAAATAAACAGGGATAAATACTGACCAGTACATAACACACTGCATTCTCATGAAATAAACGCAGACTTTGAAAGTAAGTTAGCTGTCCTTTTTAAAGCAGTGCTTACAATGGTTAAAAGTCTTCACTACAGCTGTATAAGTCGTGAACTACTTTTCCACACACTTTGAGAACTGTCAGCAATTAAGTAATTTTGTAAAGCAGGTCATCCTGTAGACCTACGCCATCATAAACATTGTCTGACTCCACTCCACCAGCAGTAAGCATTCCAGTAGCACAGACTAGTTATTATGATTTAAATTGCTTTCTTATCTGCATTGTCAGTATCTACCTTATTTTTTCCACAGTTTCCATACTACAGAAATCTCGAACAATAAGCTACAGAAATAATACAATTTGAGTATTACAAAGTTGCTTTCCACTTTAAGTTGTTTAAATAACAAACTTCATGACCAGGAACAAAGACAGACACAGGTAAAATACAAAGGGCGATAGACCTGGAAATAAGTACTGTAACCTCGCTCTAATGAAGACCATATATAAGCTCTTGCCATCACATTACAGGTAACGTTGCTACTTCAGGAAGTTGAAAGAATCATATCCTCCACTATGTAGCACTATTGCAAATGCAGTATTAAAAAAACTGTAGGATATAGGTCTAAAACGATCCTCAAAAATCATTTAAGTTGATCCTGGCTTGATGCAAGGAGATAGCAAAAGCTAACCTCTATTCCTGATGCCTGCTAACTTGCTCCTTAAAAGCAGTGACAGAGGTGTCATCAAATACAGTCTGTTCCCATATTTACTTTTGCAGTTATAAAGTCTTTCTGGAATGTACAACTGGTATTGACAACAAGACATTTCAGTGTATTTCTATGAATAAGGATGCATGGCAAAGCATCAGCAACGTGCAGAGCAGTAATACAGGGAATGATTGTGTTATTCAAATATTCACAGAATTTAAAAGAAATTATTGCCTCATTCAATCTTACCTGAACACCAGATAATAAACCTTTTTTCTTCTGTGTTTGAGCTGAATTATCAGTTATGCTTTAAAGAAAGTCCACAAAAGATATCACCAATTTAGATGTGGCAACATCATTTCCTCTGGTAGCTCGTTCTAACAGTTAATATGTGTGTTTTAATGGCTGTGATTAGCATCTAAATACCCCAAATGAGATTACCAAACTTAAGCTTACAGTTACTGCTTTTTGGGGTTTTTTAGTGTAGTTCAGAAATTGGTAAGTAAGAAAGACCAACAGTGTAAATGGACATAGTTACATACTGAAATAAAGATGCCTCTCAATCTTGTCTTTGATAAGTAAAATCAGCCAAAGTCCAGGGCTGGGGAAAACATGTTGCACTGAGACTACAGAATTATTCACATTTACCTGTTCAATCCAATCTTTTTTTTTTTCCTCCCCAATATCCATTATAAACTGTTTAAACTAGAATTGTATTAGTATTTCAGAATCAACCTCAACAAAGTGATTCTCCTGTATGCCCTGCCGTTACCCTCTGCAATGACACAAAGACATAAAACGCATTCACTTCATACCTTGACATTTGGCCATGTAAGAGCTTCATTTGTGACATGGGGAATTATTTTTTTTGGAGGGGGGTGGTGGGGGGAAATATCCCAAAGTCATAGCCCTTCCATAAATCCATTATATTGGTGTTTACCCATCAAGCCTGTAATTTCTGGTAGGAAAGAAGTCACCATGGCATCACAGGAGCATGTGGCTTCAAACATGGTAAAGATGCAATTAAAGCCATTCTCATTAATTACATAAATATTTGGTCACCTGTCAGCTTTTCCATTATTTAAGGGCCACCAACAGACTAACCAACCTGTGGAATACTAGGGAAACTGTAAGGTTTGTGGTGGTTAGAATACATACATGTCACTAAAACAAATGTAGAAAACCTAGAGATTTCCTCAATTAACAGTTCCAGTACTACAAACAGCCAGTTATGCAAAACTACCATTACTGACCTTATAAATAAGAAACCTATGCAGTATTGAATTGTCCTTGAATAGCAAAATCCATCCCATTTTGCTAAATACATAACAAAAATAGGCAGTGCCTTTACTACGCCATTAGCAACTACTACTAAATCATCCATGCTGGATTTGTAACAATTGTTACAATTTTTGCTTATGCTTAATCTCTTTTTTGCTGTTATGGTAACAGAATTATCCCTGATGTCTTTAGATTTCTTGACTGATATTTGGGGGACGGGAGGGAGAACAAGACTAAAACCCATTTTGATAATATTTTATTTTGTTCATACATATTTCTCCCTCTTTGAATAAATACTGTGATTTTCATCACTGCCAGTGCTTGTACTTCATAGGTAAGGTTTTAGCTGAAAATATACTCTCATCTTCACTGTATGACTCATAACTCTTCAGCCATCTAGTAAAGTGTCCAAGAGGAGCTTGCAACTTTTCATTCAGGTTTTTCTGCCTGAAAAAAATCGCCTTATTTCATTTTGTTTGGCTTTCCTCAAACAACAGCTCATTCAAATAATTGAATATATTTACTGGCAACAAGACCACCCTTTGTTTGCCCGTAGATATGCAACAGTTTCAGAGAATTATTGGCTTCACAAATTCAGTTATTGGTTCACCTCAAAGCCAGGCTGGATGAGGCTTGGAGCAACCTGGTCTAGTGAAAGGTGTCCCTGCCCATGGCAGGGGGTTGGAACTGGGTGATCTTTGACGTCCCTTTCAAACTAAACCATTCTGTGATCTCTAAGTTGTAATTTAGGTACAAACAAAACCAACATAGAATGGGAGAGAGAAAAACAGGTAACGTTCCCTTTTGCTTAAAAAAAAAAAATTAAAAGAAATTTAAAAAAAATACGAAGAACTGTTTCTGGAAGGGAACGGTGCGTTAGGATATGTCCTCCACACAGCAGCTCCTCCAGAAGGAGCCAAACCCTTTTCCTACCCAGTGCCGAGCGCTTTGGGAGCGCTGTGCCCGCCCAGCCTCCTCCCAGCCCCGTTTCCCGGCCCAGCGATCCGCGCACCGAAAAGTTGTGCGACCCCGAGCCGCCGGCAGCTCCCGCCGCGGCAGCCCCGACCTCTCCCGGGCTTCACCCCTCAACTCTTCCCGCTCCCCCGACCCCAGCAGCCGGTCCCGGCTCACCCGGCAAGCGCAGGCCGGGCC
>VFFE01008092.1:1434543-1455232 GCA_008921705.1 Burhinus oedicnemus
CTTCCCCTCAATCCCTGCAGCGCGGATCCGGCGGAGCCCCGGGCCCGGCCCCGTACCTCATCAGATCCCGGTAGTCGAGAAAGCTGAGGATAAGGAGCAGCGGGTCGGTCGGCAGCAGCTCCAGGCTGAGGGCTGACGGCTCCATGTCCAGGGGCGCCGCCATCTTGCGAGACGTCCCGCGGCTCCGCCGGGGACGCGCCCGCCCCTCGCGCCGCTCCGTTGTCAGCCGCCGGGGCGGCAGCGGCGGCGGCGGGGGCGGGGAGGGGGGACGGACGCAGGAAGCCCGCAGCGCCCCCTGCCGGCCTCGGCCCAGCCCGCCTCCTCCCGCCGCCGGCGGCCCCTCAGCCCGCCGTCGCGCCTCGCCTCAGCGCTCAGCCCGGGGTGGGGGGGAAGCCGGGGCTTGGGGTAGGCCTGGTCCTCCATGCTGACCCCGCGGAAGTCCCCTGGCAGACGGCCACCTCCAACCCCCAGTGCCACCTCGGAGGTTAAACGTGTCCACCATAGGGACGCTTGGCACAGACGGAGGCCGTGAGGTGAAGGCCTCCGCGCTGGCAGGGGTGCCCCCAGCCTTGGGGAGAACAGACCACCGGGCCTTCAGCCTCTGCACCAGTAGGGCACAGGCCTCGGTGGCCTGTGGCCATCTGCGAGCCCTGGGCAGGTGTCCCCGTTACCTCAGGCGTCACAGATGGCGTCTCGCTCCTGTGGTTAGGCAACTGGCTGGAGCCCATCTTGTCAACATTTCAGGCGGTCTGGGACTTGCCGTGCTTTGCTTTTAAAGAATATTAAGAGATCACCCTTCTTAATTTGCTTTCCTGAAACAGCGAAATAATTTGAGTACAGCTCAAGTACTTGGACCACCGAATCTTCGTGTGGGTACGTGTTGGCAGGATCAGACCGTAGACATCCCTGGAAGATGAGGGTGCTGACTGCTTCCAACACCAGATTGCTTGCAATTGCTTTGTAGTTTTCTGTTTACCAAAGGGATAAGAATTAATGTTAGAATAGCACTGATCAGACATGCTTATATAATCAGCCTCGATCTGCTGATTCTAATGGATAATTAGAATCCACTAGGACTGAAATTAAAAAGGCCATGGTACATACAGATGGGAAAATAAATTTACTGTGGTGAATATCATTAAAAGAAAAAAATATGTTGCATCTTAAGGGTGAATGCAAATACCAGATTTTTTTAAAAAAGTTTATGCTACATTTTATTGAAAAGAAATAGGTTTTCAGAGAAAGCGTATTTTCATTTCGTTTTGATTCATTTCAGAAAAACATCTTTTCCAAAACACTGTCCCTAGAACTGATTTCCTCTAAGACCTTCAAGGAGGATTCCGAGTCCTGGCTTTGCAATAGGAATCCGGAAATTTTTGCAAACCTGAGGTCTTCTGCAGCCAAGCTCCCGGGTCTGTGTGAAGAAGCCCAGTGTTTCAGACACGGCTGCATTGCCAAGTGTTGTCGCTGCTGGAACCTCTGGAACCCAAACCCATGTCCACGTCCTCTCCTGAGCCACAGACCCCCCAGCTTCCAGCCATCAACTAGTCCGCAGAAATCTCGAGTTGAGTGAATGTGTGTCGAACCTGAGATATTGCAGGTGGAACGTTTCGAGCTCAGCAAGCAAAATCTGTTTGTTCATCAAAAGTAACTATTAGATAATATAGTCACAAAAATAATTAATTTATACTGCAATAGTCCTGGAAAGCTAAGAATCCCAAAGCATTTCACAAATGGTGAATTAAGCTTCACAAGCATCCTCTGAGGCAGATAAATATTAAATAGATCACATTTTATAAGGAAAAAATCAGATGATATGTGACAGCTGCAGAAAAAATTAGAAACTA
Source organism: Burhinus oedicnemus (assembly GCA_008921705.1). NCBI lineage: Eukaryota > Metazoa > Chordata > Aves > Charadriiformes > Burhinidae > Burhinus > Burhinus oedicnemus. Next base: position 1,436,391 of record VFFE01008092.1, read on the forward strand.
CTTTTTTTATGTCCCTCACTTTTAGTGAGTTAAATATTCTTATGTGAAAGAAGGAATGGTTTCTACTGCATGATTTTACACTAGTAGTCCTTTTTTCTCTCTTCTTTTTCAGATACCAGTAGTATGTTATTGAAAGAGTTGATTGTCCTAGCAACATCACTCAAATGAGAACTGAAAAGGAACAAGCTAGTGGTTATATGATGGCATTTTTGCTAGCTGTTGGGGAGATTTTTGTGCTTTATAATTTGTGTAATTGTAAAGTTCCCTGTAGAGAAGAAAATACAATAGTAGAAGTATATTTAGAATGTTGCTAAAATGCTACTACTTGTATTTGTGTTTGTTCTTGGCTTTGTGGTCCATGAAAACATAACAATGCAGAGCTAGGAGAAGCTACATAATGCTTTATTTCTGTCAGGTTTTGCCAAAAGATAGACCCAAAGCCTGGATAGCGTTGCTTCTAGTACTAGCATAGTTCTAAGGCTTGCATTGGTGGTCAATTGTAACCTTTTTATTTGCAAATAACAAAAATCTACTGTTTAATTTTCTAATATTGTCTTGAGGGGACTTCTTTTCCTTTGTGACACTTTCTATTTTCATTCTGAAAACCTATTTGAACTCTTTCGTGTTGTTTCAATGGCTGAATCCATCTTCCTGTACTCCTATTGTGCTCTATTTGATTTGTTGTAATTCCACGTAAATTGACATGAGACATTGCCTTCCATGTCATGCATGCGCATTTCGGGGAGGATTTCATCCCTCAAACAGCCAAGTTAGATATTTCATAAAATTGTACAAACTACACTCTGTATTCCTTTCTTTCTCAAATTCCTTCTTTACCTTTCTTTCTCATTTTCTGCTTGCTCCTATTTTAGTGTTTAAATCCCTCCGTTATTGGCATAATGCCATGTCATGGTCTGCATTTTCCTTTGTATTCTGAATGACAGCCCACAGCATTAAATAACATTTGCCTCTCAGAGCAGTATGAAACACCATACAGCCTGAAAAAAATTAGAAAACCAAGAGGAGACAGACTAAAAAGTATTCATATGTCATACGCTTCCTGTGTATGTTATCCTTTATGCATAACATAAAGCATGTATTGCCTTGAACAATTAAAACACTTCTGGAATTTTTGAAGTGAAATGAAAATAATTCAGTGCGTGAAAAGGAAGCCAAATAGTCAAGATTTGAGAACAAAGTAGAAACTGTAACAGAAGGAAGTACAAAAAGAATTAGAAAGGTGTCTTCATGGTTGTGCTAAGGAAGCAGAAAACATAACAATTTATGAAGCTGTCAGATTTGAAAAACACATACTGCAACGATCCTCTTCCATTCAAAAAGGGGCAATTTGTAACCTCGCCTTTCAAAAATTTGTAATTGCCCTTAAATTTTTAACTATACCTGCCCACAACGGCCTGTGAGCATAAACGCCTCCAAATCTTCACAACACCAAGGAAATTAGGGGATTAAAGAATGGGGAATCATCATGGAAACCATGTGCCAAGCTACGGAAAAATAGCTGAATGATTTCTGAAGATCTGCAACAGTGCAGGGAATGATGAGAAATTAGGAAAAGCGCTTTGCCATGGGACAGCGGGTTTGGCAGATAATACCAGTGACAGTGAACAGGGGGGTGCATATGTTCGCAGTGGCTATTTGCAAGGAACGAAGTTGCTACAGTTTTGTAGATCACTTCTGGTCATCTGAGCTGCAGTAATTCTATACTCGTTCTTACCTACCGCCCTTCCAAAATAAGTGTATTACCTTAAACTGGCTTGAAAGTGGGTTCGCGTTTAAATTTCTTCCATCGCTACCGCCACAGTGAGCAGATGAGGACAGCTCCGCATCCGCAGCTCTCAAGGTTTTGAGATCTTTCTTGCTTTTCTGAGGGTTGACGGGCAGTCATTCCAGCAGCCGGGGCTGTGACTGCAGCAGGGGTAAATGTCGCCAGGGGCTCAGGCAGCCGCGAAGATGGAGATGGAGTAGCCTAGAATGCAGGAATTAGTTGTAAAAATTAATTATCCCCACTGGTTAGGCTAGGGGCTCCTCAGGTGTGCACTGAAGAGCTGTCATTTTACTTTTCTAATGGATATCCTAACAATTGCAAAGAATGCATAGTAAAAGAGAAATATCTGTTCCTGACGCTGAACAAAAATTTTGCAAAATGCAAATTAAACACCCCCCCAAAAAACCAAACAAACGAACAAACAAAAGCAAAAATAACACTTAAAATGGTAGCATTTAAGTGTTTTACCCATGGCAGGCTTTGCATTCCCCATCAAATAACTGACAGCTGCGCAAACTGGGCACAGGCAAGTCATCGTGGCATTTTTTCAGCTCAGTCTAGACATAAAGATTCTTTCCTGCTTTAATAACAGAGTCTAGTTTTTCTTCCGTTATCACCAGTCTTAGAGCCCAAAGGGCTAAATATATCAGAGGTATTCCTCAGGCTGAAAAATTCTCAGGTTGCTTCGTGCACCCCGTGTCTAATCCTTGAAAGACGATGAGGCTTTTAGCATCCTTCATTTATTTTTACTTATTGAAAATCTAATGAAACGATGCACTAGGGATCTTTACCACTGGGTGCTGAGCATCTCTTGAAATTCACTTAATGCGCTAAGATTTTTGGTCAGGGGATGGTCTACATTTCACAGGATTGGCTTCTCTGTGCTCTAAATGGACAATAATAAATGGGCAAAACTGAGGGGAGTAGACAGCTTGGGGAATTGCTAGGAAGAAAGACGCTGAGGTCCAGAAAATTTGTGTTGTTATTATACTTTTATTATCGGGTTTGTTCTTTACTGTAGCAAAGATGCAGTAAGGTCAGGGCTTCCTAGGAACAACGAGGCAACGAGCTTTGCTTGGAAATCTGATCATCTAAAATTAACCAGAACACAAGGAGTGGCTGTAGTAAAGAGCGCGGAAGGACTAAGGTAAGAAAACTAAAAACGGCAGCTGCATGATCATACGGCAACTCCAGTGAATCCCGTAAACATAAAGATAGTTCGGCAGTCCTTTGAAAGGTGGGGGATTTACATATGAATCGATAACCAAATCACTGTTTCGGGCTTCACCGGAGTGAATCTCGGATGCGATGTGAAAGGTGACAGGGAGGTAGCTAAAGGGATCAGAGCCAGAACTTCAGTGAAACGTGTATGTGAATGAACTAAATATTACACGGGAGGTTGTCGGACATTTTAGTGACAAATGGGATATCTGTCAGAATACAGCTTCAGGCTGCCTTCTGACAGAATGAAACAACGGTTTTTAAAAAAAAAAAATCCCTTCCTCGTTATTGCCAGGTAGACACAGCCAACAAGGACACGACAGCCCTCCTGAGTCTCCCTCACGGGATGGTGAATTAGCCTTGACAGCTCCAAGGTCAAATGAAGTCAAAGGAATCACCAAGAATTCAACCCATGGACTTTATCTAGTGGTTACAGTGAAAGACTTGAAGCAGCCGTACCTGGAGTCTACTCCCAGCTTTCGTCCTTCTTGCCCCTACAAGGTATGCCGTGGGCAGGTCCCTTAGTGCAGAAGGTTGCAAGCTCAGTTTGAGCCTCACGTCCTCGTGCCTCTGACCTCCTGATGCAGAGATGAGCCGGGGAATGAGCGCTGTGGCAAGATAGCTGAGGTTGGTCTATCCGGAATTGTCAGAGGGCCCTACATGGATGGTCTTGTTGCCCAAGGTTGTCAAAAAGCCACCACTGATCCTTCCCCATCTTGCGCGGCGCAGCTCTGAGTCAAGGTGCTCTGTGACTTCAGGGTTGTCTTTTTTTATTAGCGAACCTCTTTGTCTGCAACTCTTAGCTCCAAAATGGGTCTAAAATATTTATGTATGTTTGCAGAGTTTGGAATCCCACTTAGAGAGTAATTTTGATAGACTGGGCTGTTTTCTTCAGATGAAAGATCCCGTGTTGATACAAACTAGCATACCCAAGTTTTATTCTTTCCCAGGGTTGCTTAGCTCAGAGTTGGTTTTCCTTTCATATCATCCTCTTTCACCTAAATCAAATGTAAGATACTGCTGCAAATGTAAACATTAACCTGTGAAAGTATCAAAAACAAAGTTTACTTTACAGAGCGTGAATAGCATAGAAAAGCGTGATTCTTGCGTCTAAGAGCTAACACGGGAAATTAAGCTGATAGTGTAGAAGAGAAACTCAGAGCGGTGGATAACTAGTAGGTGCCTTCATCACAGACCAGCAACGCTAATACCTGCTTTCAGGTTTTGTACATACACTGTTGTACGTGCTGGATTAATGCTGACAGAGAATAGCACGGGAAAAGTTCGCAGGAGACCAAGACCGCTAATTTCAAACTTAACTTGGTCCAAAAAGGCAGTAATAAAGCCCCAGGAATATTTATAATTTCCTGTGCTTACAGCATTTTCACTGTGTGTGATTCCTGATGCAATGACATGATCCACAGCCTAAAGGATGTGTGAAAGATCCCGCTGAAAGCAAGGATGGGAGGAATATTTCATGATTTTGTGGAAAGTGGTGGGACCCTGTGGGAGCTCAGAAGGTCTTTCTTTACCCAAGGAACACAGAGAATATTCAGACACCCCTAGAGAAAATTCTGCTGCTATTGAGTCTTTCCTGACCTAAAGAATACCTGCGTAGGAATGAGATAGCAGCCCACTTTTCAGCTCCACACACTCTTTCGTCGGGTTATTAGCTGAGATTTTTAACGAGGCAGCCAGTTAGCCGCAGCTGCAGCAGTGGGGTTTTTTGGCTACAAACCCGTGTGCAGTAGGAACAAGGCTGAGCCCAGCGTACATCCATCAGATGACAGCAACAATAAATGACTGAAGTGTTGAGCTGAATTTGAAGAGGTAGCACAAAGATAAAAGACTCTGGAAGCCCTTTGCGATTCCCTGAGTCATCCAGTCCCACCGAAGGCTTCTCTTTTGAAGTTTCCAGGAGGCCTGGTGCAACCTTTGGTCGTCCTTTTGGTCAGAGCTCTTATCTGTCTAGTGCAGACCCGGCCTCTTTTTGCTTGTACCACTCAAAAACAGTTATTACGGGATAAACAAACTGTATTTGCTGATGCACGTTCTCAGTTTCCTTATCAGCTGAACAACACGCCTCTCGTGCGTGTTGGGTCAAACTCGCTGCTGGTCCAGCTCCAAGAACTCCAGGGCGACTGCACCATAGCTCGTTCGGTGCTTGCTTGTACCTACCGACTGCAAAAAACCCCATAACCGCCTTGGGATGGAGCGCTGTCTTACGAGGTTACCAAGAATTTCCTGGTGTTGCAAAGCATCCTTAGGTTGACGATTTCAGGTCTTAGATCATTTTAATGAGATCTCAACATGGTATCTAAGCAGTGTTTTGGCTAGCTGTCAAGATGCTTCGGGATATTGTCAGACTGAAGACTATGTGTCTTATTGTAGAAGAATTCCAGTTTTACTGTGATTGTCTCTTTAAAATAAATGTAAATCACATCTGTATCTCTAAAACAGTTTGCAGCTGTTGTGAAATACATTGGTAAAGTTATCTGATAAGAGATGCGCATCTATAGGAGATCGCCACATATCTGAGGAGAGAAGAAAGCCAATCCCCTAATCCCAGCCCAGAACCAGGGGTCTAAAACAGTCAGAAGGCTGGAGACTGAAGTCGATGGCTCAGCTGTGAGGGCTGAAAATCCACTCCCTCTGCTAACAAGCATCCAAATCTACTGCCAGAGGAAGGGAAAATACATTTTGTCGCTGACACGTGGAAGCTACACACAGGCAGCAGGAGTCATTACAGAGTGCTCCACTAATATGAGGATCATCAGTCTGTTATGAATAAACCCTTCTAAACTCTCAGCTGTTTTATCCAGGGGCTTTGGCCTCATTACTTGTATCTCCGATGCTGGTTTGCTGCACCCCTGCCTCCAGATCTTTTTTTCTTTTTGCCATGAGTAGCCTGGCAAACATTCGTGGTTGCTTTCACGCAAGAGAAATGCTTTTACTTTTTTGTCTTTTAGGCAGAGGGCTGCAATGATTGACTGAAGCAAGAAAAGAGAAGCCTGCCTTGCTTTTCAGGCTTCTTTCATAGCCACCTTAGTGCGAGCTTTCACCAACCAACCCAAAGAGATACAGCCCTGAAGAAGGAACATCTCAGCAATCGTGTGCAAAGCAGCTGGCACAGAGCGACAGGAGTACAAAAGGAGTTAGTTCTCTTGGGTCATGGCTTTAAAAGGTCATTCTTCTGTCAACGGCAATGTTTCACCACTCCCATCACTACTCTTACAGCATCCCTCCTTGCCCCCCCATCCACCACCTCCACAGAAATGAAGCTTCTTGCAGTTGGTTACAGGCTTCGCTGCGTTACGCTGATGTATAAATATAACTAGAACATGCCAGAGAGTGAGCAGAGGTGATCAGGAAGTATTCAGCAAAAAGTGGATTCAACCTTTTCATTAAAAAAAAAGGGTAAATCTCTTGCCTGAAAATCTTAAATGGGTTTTTCGTGTGTGATTTGGTTTTCACCTCCCCCCAAATTAAATATTTGAAAACTAAATTTTTAATAGAGAAACAGTTTAACGGGATCTTTTTGATCATCCCTTTGCTGTTGGCGAAGAATACAGATAAGGGAGCCTAAGGGTGCTTCAGGGCCTTGCTTGAGTATTGCTACAGAGAGTGAAATGGTGAGTCTTATTTGAAGAATAAGCCATAGATGTCATCAAATGCATTTATTTTAGCCAAAGTTCAGGGGTTTTTACCACCCATGCCCAAATGTCCCCACAGGCTGTTAACTCCTGATTCTGCAAACACAGCTGAGCTTTATATACCGGATTGCCTGTCACACAGGGAGAGCTGTGTATCGCCGTCAGGCATAATGCATAGAAAGTATACATATAAAACCCTATTTGAGACAGGTCTCCGACGTTCAGAGTGTATTTGAGATCCCCGCTGTCGGACAGGTCCGGCCACGCGCTACCATACCTGCTTCATCAGCAGTTGCCAAACGGCCAGTGCTTGAATGGTCACGCTTAAGCCAAAAGATCTAACTTCTGCTCTCGTAGGAGTTTGGCTGAGTTACTGGGTGATTTTTAAGCAGGTCATGTTCATTTTGTGCCTCAGTTTCCCCACCTATGGAGCGCGGCTTGTAGCTTAAAAAAGGAAAGAGTAATGCATTCACGCATTAATGCTTGCAAGGCGCTTGAAAAGCGTTAAGCGGAACATGGTATACTCCTGCAAAAGATGTTTATTAATTAACCATCAGAGATGTGCTGTTTATTAGGAACGTTTCAGAGACGTGCCTTCTCATTAGCCTGGTACAAACCGACCCACAGCAGGAGGGAACAAGTTGCTTCAAACAAAGGTTCAACTTTCTGCCGGTTTAATCTTCATCTCATTGCCAGACTTCTGAATCTTAATGTAATTATAGTGCCTTAAATGTTTTCTGATATCGTATCTCAATCTCTCTGTTCTGTGTCTTTTTATGCTTTCTTTTTTGTCGTGGGACAGAGGAATAGATCCTTTTTTTCCAGTGTCCATTAAAATTCCCTTTGCCTGCAGTGCAGTATGCTCTATAAAAGAGATGAACCTGCTGCAAGTCAAATAAGCTGATGCTGCACTGTCTTTTTAGAGCAACAACTATCTTTATAGATTATTTTTCCAAGTGTCATGAATCTCCTTCAAAGCCACAAGTCGCTGTTATCAATTAATATACTTAATAGTCTCATTTTCAATTCACATTCAGGCCATACAGAGTCTATGCTCGCCCCGGCAGATGCTTGAAAGCTTTGCCTTTCAGAGATAAAACGTTACCTTGTATGTGATGGGGGGTGAGGGGGGGCGATTCAGGAGCAGAAAAACACGTTAAAGTGCAGCACCTGAGGCCGCCTTGTTTTCTGAATTTACAGGCTCAGGCTGGCAGTCGTATAAATGAGTGATGCTCTCTGATGTTCGCTTCCAAGCAGGCTACGAAATTGGCAGGGAGTCTTCGGTTTTGTGCTGATGTGTCCAGAATTCAAATAATTTGATTCTTGGGTATAATGACAATTGGAGGCACAGTATTACCTTGAGAAAAAGAGATGGGAGAGGCAGCTTCTGTATCCTGTATTGAATTAACAACCGATTCCCATTTACTCTCTCCTCTGAAAACTCTATTATGCAGGGTTCTTATTGCCCTTATTCAAGGGCATGGAATTAAAAAAGTGATATCGATGGTAATGCTCTCATCTTCCTACCGTGACATTGAATAATGGGGATAAAGAAGGGAAATCTTGAAGGATGATATGCCTTTTAAAATACTGCTGATATTGAAAACATATAAAGGACAATGCATTTGAATATCGGCTGATGAAGTCATATTGAGATTATTGTGCTTTTTGCCTATGCCTTTAAATCATCTTTGCTTTTATTTTCACCCTCGTTTTTGGAACATTTTATTTTCTTGTTATTTCAGGAGAGGGTCCTTACTGTAAGGACCATGCTTGAGATGAGGACAGAGGTGAAGTGTTGGTTACGCTAATTCCAAGAGAAATCTGTTCTCTCTCCTCCCGGATCCAGAGAGCAGGAGTTAGGAATCTGGCGGGGAAAAGTCCACCAGACTGGTCTAATTATACAGGAAGAGTAATACTACCACTCAAGTGGAGGGAGGCTCTTCTGGCACAAGCTGTCATTTTCCTGTTCAGCTTAAGCCCTTTCTGAAGTTGCATAAACTAGAGAAAACTGATGGTCTTACGACAAAATAAGAACATCCACTGTGGACCCTGCAGCATCCTTCCTTCTCAAATCTATTCATTTACGTTTTAGAATGTGTTTTCCTGTGTAAATGATACCTTACCCAAAATAACGAGTGTATTTCCATTAGGAAGTTTTAAAAAATTTTCAGAACAAGTGGTATTTTACAGAGTAAGTGATAATATCTCTGTATTACAGGCAGGCAACTGAGAAGCAGAATATTTAGCTACCTTGCCAAAAGGCACACAGGAAATACTTTCCGAGGTGCGAACAAAACACGGATCTTGCTCTCATTAGTGCAAAACCACAGAGCCTCCCTGAACTATTGCCACTCTTACCTAATCTCAACCCAGATGTTAATGAGGCCCCTTACTCTAAATGTTCAGCCAAACCTCTCTGTGAGGTGGAATCGCGGAAATCAGCTCTGTGGCATGCCTGAGCAAGGTTACAAATTACACCGCAAAAGGGTTTAGGGAACAAGTGTCCAAACTCTTACCTGGCACGATACCCGTTGATCCTGACCACGTCGATGCTATGGTTATGCTGATGTAACTCTGTGATTGCAGTTATTTTAGAGCCAGTCACATCATCATGCTGCAGGAGATCAGGATGCAGCTCAAAACCTCTTCACAGCAATTCTGAAAAGTCAAAATCACGGCTGGCTTTGGCAAAGGGAAGCTCATTTTGTCTCCCCCTTCCCCTCGTACAGTCGGGACTCTCAGCAGATGGTTACCTGTCATCTGAAACACATGGTCGCCATTCAGAGACCCTTTAGCTGGCAGCGCCGTGAGATGGAGCGTAGCCCCAGTATCCCCAGCGTCCGACACTCCCTTTCATACCTCTTTATCTCCATCATTAGCGTGTGACTACAGAGAGATCAGCTTTATAGCTGATTGCCATCATCAGCAAATTTTTCTTGCCATGAACTGGTAGATGTTCATGAAGCCATAAGCGCTCCTCTGCCCTGCGCATACAACAGTGCTATCAAGGTATATTTTTTCGGCGGAAGGATAGGGGTGAAAGAAGAGGGGCTCTGAGAGGGACGTGGCAAGGACATGGCAATGACATGGCAGGGCATGGTGACCTGGAAAGCTTTAAAGGCATCTGCCTCGAAGCTGGTGCTACTACCTTGTCTGATGATGCTCACCGTGTGTATCTGCTCCCACACACCAACCTGAAGAACGATTGTCCACCTCCACCCTGCGTTAGCATCCTGATGACACCCACCAAGCTCTGTAACAGGGATATTGAGACTTCATTTCTAGCTGGACAGAATATTTTCCAGGAGCCACTGCGGGTGAAGAGAGATGACAGCTGTAGTTTCCTTGGGTCCATAGCTTTCTTGCCTGTGCTGGCAGTGGTACGTTTGAGGCTAAGAATTAAAATTATACCCGCTGCCTATGGCCTCCAGAGGTCAGCATATCACTTGAGAAGAGCTAAATCACAGGGCCCTCAAACTACACTTTTCACGCACGATCTCATTATGTATAGTTTCCAATTTCACTGGTAATGAGATTTAAAGGTTTTGTCCCCAATGCTAGTTGTGACAACAAAAGCAAGAGAAGAAAAAAGAGCTCTCAGAATATCCATTGTAAAATGCAGAATGTTGTCGTCGTTGGTCACTACTGCCGCTTGGATGAGAGATCCCTTAGGTGACAAATTTATTGAAAATGATCAGACAAATAGATATCCATATGCTTAGGTGCTATTCCTTACATGTTAGTGCTGATGGGGTGAATGGGCACGCCAACTGTCTTCTGAGTGGACTGTCAGATGTGTTCAACTGTGTTACAAGCTTTATTTTGTTCACACGTTTGAACACAACGTGCAGTTCCAGTGACAGTCTCGGAAATGATAACGTAGAACCAGAAAACATACAGAGATGAGAAGCAGAGATTATCAGAGGCGTGAAACGGCTTAGACTATTCATCTCAGAAAAAATAAGTTTGAGGCAACATGATAACAGGTCTTTAAAGTCAAGAATAGTGACAAAAAAGGTGATAGGAAATGACTGTTCATTGTCTCTCACAATATGGTGGTCAACCAATGAAGTTATCAGGCAACAGGTTTTGAAGTAAACACAGCATAGAATTAAACTTTGAAAATCATTGCTTTGGGACTTTATGGAGGCCAAAGGGTCAAAAAAAGGGACTAGGCAAACTCACGGAGAGCGGGTCTGTGGGTTGGTGTTAGGCAGAGGAGTCTGGAGGCAAGCTCACACAAAGCTCATTGGACCTTCCTGCAAGCTGGAAAGGCTTCATGTGGAGGTCGCTCCCTGCTTGCCTGAACCCCCACTAATTGTGTCTGCGGGAGTGAGATACCAAATGTCCACTTTTGCCTGACCAGGCATCCTTCTCATGTTCTTAGTATTACCACAATGCTAAGAAACTTCCTTTTGCTTCAGAAGCAAGTGACAACAGTCTTTGCAGGAAAGGCTCTGAACTTAATTCTTTCTAAATACTAGCAAGTATTGATTGGCTATAGTGATATTATACTGGATTCAATAATCCAGACCAAAATCAGGAGGAGCTACCTTTCTGGGAGACTCTAATCTTACATGATCTCCTCTGAGATCAGAGAGACTCTGTCTGTGTTGCAAAGGAACACCCAAATATATTTCTCTGGGGCCACCAGCCTCCAAACATCCTCATAAACACCAAAGAGCCTCAGAGTCACACAACACTATCTAATTTCTCCTAATACACTGTCTGATTTCTCCTTAGCATGAACTCCACAAGGCTTACTGAGACCTCAGTGTTCTCACATTACTCCTTTGAAACACAACCAGCAGGCATCAGCCGTAGACAAAGTGTAGAAACCCTGCTGCAAAAAATAAAATAAATAATACAAACAAAAAATCCAGCCCAACTCCAAAAAAAGAGAAATAACAACACTCAAATCTTCTGTTATTTTTATTAAAGCTGCAGAGTCTTACTACACACCACAAATATTTTATCGATATAATCTAAGTTAATAAAATAGTTGAACAACTCTTTAGATTTATATTTGTATAGAAATGATCTGTGGAGCATCTCATCTTGAAACAGCAGTGCCTGAAAACAACTATTCAGCAGGATTTTTTTAAAGAAGAGTTTGGGACTAGAGGATGAACTGTTAATTCTCAAAGAAAAAAAAAATCCATGCAAAAATAACCCCCACCCTCTTCCCGCTTTCTCTCCTACCCGAAGTGTAAGGCCATATAGAATGACCACGTAAGTGATGGCCCTTTTCTGCCAGTGTCCTTCCTCATGTCTACATTAGGAGCTGTCGTCTAACCTCAGTAACTAAAACAAGACAAAAAGAAAATTCAATTGCACAATCCTAGTCTGCAGGTGACAAAGTCGTAACATCTCTTTACAGAAGTCCCTACTCTTTTGCCTGTTAGGAGAATTCCTTATCGCGTTGTGTTTGTTTCCCAGCTCTCGCCTACATGGCTGATGTCAGTTATTGTCCATACACCTTTGTTAACAGAAGTCAGTCTATCTACTATTGCTCTGGTCTCTCTTCTTCACCTATATGTAGTTTAGATTCTATGTAGCACTGCCTGCAAAGGGCCGACTCCGTGGTATTCTCCCCCCATTTTAGACAAAGCCCATAGCTCAAGTGATGATGTCCTCACTGCAGCTATGCATTGGTGTCACCCGTGAGATGTCTTTTATGGACTACGGAGGCATGTCTTCGCTAGATCATTCCATTTATCTTAGTCCACTCGTAGATGTCCTGTTCACATACTATGTCCGAGTTGATGAGGAGGTATCTGTCCCCAACACAGAAATGTTTCTGGCAGGCAGCACATTTGAAGCATTCAAGGTGATACACTTTGTCCTTCACCCGCATGGTCATCTCGTAAGCCCGGATTCGCTTGTCACAGGAGGCGCAGAGGCCATCTTGGCCAAATAGCCTAAAACAACAACAGCAGAGAAGTAAGTAGAGTTCCTTTGCTGGGCAGATGGGAAAAACCAAATCAAAACAAGACCACAACATCAATGCCTTGATCCATTAGTCATAGTATTGCCAAGTTAGAGAGATGTCATGTGGAAAGCTGCCGAGCAGAACTCTAAAATTTGCCATACCAAAAATTGTAGCAGAAAGTCCAAGGTCTTCACCTATTTTCAGTATAATTGACTTCTCTGATCAATGACCTTATCCTGAATTGCTGAGCAGCTTCAGGAGGAGTAAAGGTTCCCCAGATCACAGCATAAAGTTGTGCCGTGCTAATACTTTCACTTCTGTGATCAACAGAAATTACTTTTCTGTTGGTGTAGATTTTGCCTATCTTCAGCTGTTGCTATTGTAGTTTACAGACAGGAGTTGGCACAAGCCATGGTCTAAGACTCCCCTGTCTCGTGTCGTTGCCTCCACACTGGAGATTCTTTCCAACTCAAACATCCGTGAAGTCACTCCTGCCGGGTTTCAGAAGGATACATGCTAAGACCTTCTAAATACCTATGCTAGGCCAAACAGTTTTATGATGTGGACTGCTCTTTAATCCACATTGGAAAACCCTGCTGAGCTCCTGATGGTATTGTCTATTAAAAGGAGCCTCTAATGAACGCACTAGGTATGTATTCCCCTCACAGCACACACTGCCGTTCAGCTGGAACAGGGTGACAGACTCAGCTGTCTGCTGGCTACAGACTTTGTAAGTCAATTCATTAGTAAATAAGCAGAAATGGGGTTTTTTTGTTTGTTTTGTTGGTTTGTTTGTTTGTTTGTTTTTTAAACGGGGGAGAAATGCTACGTATTACTTGTTCAAAGTATAGACCTATTGAGTTTGACTTCTAAGTTTCCATACTCATTCTGGAAAGAGTTTTTCCATCTCCTACACTTCTTCTACATATGTCGTGCCTGCTTCATACCATCTTCTGAACTGGAAAAAGAATGCCTACTAAATTACGAGAGCTATTAGAGGAAAAGTCATCGTTTCTTTCGTCTACCAGGAGATGTCAGTGTTTACTTCTGCCCAACGAAAGTAACACTAAGGTTACACAAAGGTTGCCAAATTTTTCCTTAATGAGGGAAGCTGTTATATGTTGCATTATTAAATAAATAAAAACGTTGGATTTCAGTGCAAGAAAATACCTTAATTGTATTGCCATTCTTTCTGTTCCTTCCATTTAAGATGAAAAGTATTTGGAAAGTATAATTAACGCTGGATCACTGCTGGACTGTTGTGCATGCGGAGTATTTACAAGGAGCCCCATTAGCAGAACTCAGTTCTCAGTTTCTGCTTAGCAAAATTCCCACTGGTAAAGCTCAGGAACACCATAATTAGGAACCTCACAGAGATTTTGACTTAGTTTTTATCGGCAGGTAAAGTAGACTTCAGTAAGGTAGCTGAAAAAATATCAAATACCGGTATTCTGTTCCACAGAGCGCCTGTGACGTTAGAAATCCATTAGAAGAAATGGTACACAACCAGCACAGCAAAGATCAATACACCTTAATTGTAATCAAGAATATAAAGATCCTTTATTATGATTTTTTCTGAAATATCTTAATCTCAATTGAATCCTTCTACTTACAAATTTTGGCAAAACAGAGAGGCAGAGAGATGTTAATGAAAATACCCGTAACAAGTGTATTTGTAGGATCTGATTCAGCAAAACGGGTAAATTCTTGTCTATTCAGGACCGAGCTTAAGAACACTAAAAATCCGCTGGATCCAAAAATTAGTGCAATCAAACTTTCCTGTACTGGTTATAGCTTTGCAATAAACATACAGCACGTTGCATCCTTCAGCTTGAAGTGTCCCAGATAACTTTACCAGCGACGCAGAAAAAGAGAAGGATCAATGCGTGCATAAAAGGCGGTGACTTCAGACACCAAGCAGGTACCTCGATTCCACTAGCCCTGCTGGCTACTGCAACGAAGCACCTCTAATATAGCTGATAGTACTGCATCAGGAAAATGAATTTAATTCTGTTACCTTGGATACCGTGTTCTTAAATGAGAGAACTAAATCGTCTTTCATCAGTCGCCGATCTTGGCACCTGGTTTTATGCACCTTCCAGCTCCAAGGCAATGCTTGGAGAAGCACAGAACTGCTGAAAACCATTCGGGGGAACCGCTTCGTTGTCAGCTCAGGGGGGAGCTTGCTGAAATTCATCACCTTTTCCCAATTTTCCACCTGCCAGAATCCCACGCTGACACTGCGTGGTTCCCCTGGAGCTATCAGGTTATGTCTGCCCAGACTGATGGACGCCAACAACCACAAAGTCCCTGGAGTTCTTACTATATTCTTCACATTTTCAAATAATTCTCCTTTGTCCACAACACGTAGCAATGCTTTCATTTTCAGTAAAAAACGCTATTTTTTCCCGACAAGGTTTTTAAGATTTAACCTATAAACAAATCCAAGTCACCGAATCAACACAGATAACCTCTGGATTTATCTGTAACTTACTGAAGAACCCCAGCAGTACCATAAAGCGTCTGCGCATGAACCCCAGAAATACACGAGCCCAGATTTGTAACCTTGAGCTTGCAAACGGTGCCGTGTTACAGCTGTGACTGCCGTCAGGCTTTACGTTTAAGAGCAGTCAAAAATGACTTTTTTATGGATCTTTGCTCACTAGCTACGCTAATTGAATGGCCAAGCAAAGCTGAAACGATAGAAAGGAGGGGAGAACGCGTGGGATGCGTACCTCAGATAGTCCCTTCGGCAGAGCTTTCGGCCCAGTTTGTAATACAACCGTCTCCCCACTTCTCCGAGCCTGCACCCGCACAGGTCGCAGCTGAGGCAGTCTTCGTGCCAGTACTGGTCGATGGCTTTCAGGAAATAGCGGTCCCCGATGTTCTGCTGGCAACCGCCGCATGTCAGCAGCGAAGGGGGAATTTGGAGGACTTCATCCACCGGCTCCCTGAGGGAAGGAAAGAAGCATTGGAGAAGGAGAATGTACTCTGAAAGCATCCACGTGAGAAGAAGGAGACGGAAAAACAAAACACAAGATGGGTCAAGTTAGAACAGGGATTACATCCTTATTTTTTTCTCCCAGTGGAGTGAATGATTTATCCACTTCTGACACGACAGGAGCAGGACTTCACTCTTCTTTTGCTTTAAAAAAAAACCCCAACAGCTTAAAATTTAAGGAGTTAAGAAGAGCATCCAAAAATTTGCTAATTTTTTTATTGTTCTTCAAAGAATAATGCATAAACATGATAATGCCTGTATCACCCATGTGTATTCACAACAGTAAAGGCATCTACTACTTTACTAGGACATTGGCATTTGTGTAGATACATCATTTTTCTTCTACTGGACAGAATATGAATTGCTCAGTCATGTGTCTGGATCCATGCCGTTCTTAGAAAAGAAATACCTTTCCCATAATATGTTTCTTCTGTAATGAAAGATTCCACTTTTTCAAAAGTGCAATCAAAAAGCTGCCTGGATTCACCGTTTCATAGAAACGCTGGTTATGTCTGGGCAGACTGACGGATGCCAGCAACCACACAGTCCCTGGAGTTCTTACTATATTCTTCACATATTCAAATTATTCTCTTTTGTCCACAGCGCGTAGCAATACTTTCATTTCCATTAAAAAAAATAATGCTTTTTTCCAATAAGATTTTTAAGATTTACCTATAAACAACTCCAAGTGACTGAATCAACACGGATAACCTCTGAATTTACCTACAACTTAGTGAAGAACCCCAGCAGTACCATAAAGCCTCTGTGCGTGAACCCCAAAAATACATGAGCCCATATTGTAAACCTGAGCTTGCAAGCTTTGACGGTTAGTGCCGCTGGAAGCAAAGGGAATTTCTGTCTGGCCAAGGGCTAAAGGACTAGAAAAAGCACCAGAGGGATTTTACAGGCAGTCAACTTTCTGTTGGGAAATGTAAATTTGAAGACTAAGTCTGAGGACGTCATTTCTCTGAGCAGCACGAAATGAATAAATACAGCAGATGAGACTGTTGCCCAACTGGTTCAAGTTTTGCTGCTGGTTTTAACAGAGCCAGAATTTTACCTGATGTTACCGCAGGACTTCTGTTTTTTTCCTTCAGCTAAGGCCATGAATCCCCTGGGATGGGTCTATGCCAACATAGCTCACACAGTTATTTGGGATTTACACATCCCTGCGTGAAAAGAGATATGAGCACTGACTATTCATGCACGATGTTTTCTCCCTTTTTAAGAAGCTCTGAAATCTAGGATGCTTCTGGCAATACCCGAGGATAAAGCAAGAATTTTCTTCAAAGCTGCTTTCTTAAGGAATTCTCTTCCTTGCCTTTTTGTGTAATTTTACGAGTTCTGCCACCCCCCCCCAAAAAAAAAAAATTTCAGCAAAAAATTAAAAGAAAGGCACCTGAGCTCAGATCTGCAAGGTTTGCAGTGACCTGGTGCCGCCACTGAGGGCTTCATCCAAACCCCAGGGAAAGTAATCAAAAAACTATTGGATCAATCCTTTAAGCACTTGCTTAATTTTAAACCTGCGGCTCGCGGCGAGGAAGGCGTAGATACATTTATGCTGCGCTGGGTGATGACCAAGGTGCTCAATAGCTGGTAGAGCGGCGCCCCAAATTTTTTCGTACGTTATTGGGTTCTCGCTGTGGCAGAGTCCCTCAACGCTTTGTTTCTGTGGCTGGTCTGTCCTCCCTTAGGCTGGTGGGGGCGGAGGAGACCTGCGCTGATGGGGAAGGATCAGGCTGCTCCCAGTTTCCAGCAGGCAACGGGAAAAAAAAAATTCTATTACTACCGCTTATTTACTGGGTCAGCGGTTTTCTGGGCAAAAATTACTTTCTTCAGCAGGGAGAAATGACCACTGGTGAAGAACTGTGCTGAGAAACTGATCCTGCGGGTTTTATTTAGGCAAGCTGGGCCCTAAGATATTATCTATAATCATATTCTGTTCTGGTTTTCACTCTTCTAGGTTTAAACTGCTGTGCCCTGCCGGTTGTGGCGTAACATCCCTCTCCTACCAGCTCTCCGTCCTGTAAGTTTGCATTAAAATCACAGGGAAGTCTGTATGTGATGAGGCCCTAGTTTTTCCAAATTTATTCTTTTGGGCCCCATACTCCCTTTCCCAACACGTGGGCTCCACTCCGACAAGTTCTGAGAGCCTTCCGATAGAAGGAAATGCGCGTTATTATCCTTTATTATCCATTATTTGAAACTTCAGATGTACCCCAAAATATTTCATCTCATGGCTGTTCAGGAATCACGAGCCAGGTCTCTCTGAAAGCCCTAAACTCCGGAACAGCCCAGCGGATGTTTACGCAGAAAAGAATTGCTGGTTTATGCATTAGCTTTTTGATGTCCATAGATTTCTAAGGCAGCACTTCAGTCACTAGAACACAAGGCAGGTAAATAAATAAAGATTGCTAAAACTTTGTTGTTGAAACCTGGATGTCATATACCTAGGAGCTTGGATTATCATTTCTTAAAAAACAGTATAAAATAAGAGAAAATGTAACATGTAAAATATCAGATGTGACGTAGGGTGGATTGATTTAATCCACAAAAGAAAGAGTTCCCAGGCGTTCACTCGGGGCTTCACGCGATGGCATTTTTAGTATCTCACAGGAAACAAACCACGAATGACTCAACTTTACTAAGAGCGATGTTTTAAGCCTTATCTGAAAAATGGAGATTTTATAATTTTTTTTTTCTTCTCTCTTATCATGATTCCAGACGAGCATAACTGCAGTTATTAGCATGTACAGGGCTGAAAAGGCTTTTTTTTTTTTACTGAGTTACCGTGCCTCTGGCCGGCGGGATGCCTGCAGGGATAGCTGCGGAGCACAGCCCCAACACCTGGATCAGGACACGAGAGCCGGTCCCTTCCCCGGAGTGGGAAACCCAGGGAGGGAAATTCTCATCTTCTACATTCTCATCTTCTACATCCCGGTAATCGAGTCTTTCTCCGTGCCCTTTGCAGAACACCCTGCCCCCCACCAAAGCAGTTTCTACAAGAAAGTTGCATTATGAAAATGTGGAAGTTGGGCACCCGCAGATAACAGCTCTGACCTTTTGCTAGAATGGGCTACGGCGAGTTGGGTGGATCAAAGATGGGGCAGAGATGGTCCCTCCAAATTGAAAAAACACCACCTTCAGATTCGCAAAGCGCGATGCTCTGCCTTCTCCCTGCCTCCTTCCCACTATCCCGGGGTGGGATGAGTGGCTGGAAAATGCCCTGCCCGGGGAGGTTGGGGG
>VFFE01008092.1:1455252-1499273 GCA_008921705.1 Burhinus oedicnemus
TTAAAAAAATCAGAAATTGAATTTAAAAGTGGATCAAAAACATGCATAAAGACTTCAACATGTTAAAAAAAAAAAAAAAGGAGACATTTTTATGAGCTTGGTTTCTCCTGTCCCCCGGTCTCAAGGTTTAATAAAGTATAAACGCTGAGTCAAACTTTCCCTGCTGATTGGGGTATTGATACCCTGAATAGCTCCTGATGGAATCGTGTGAACAATTCCATAACGCCAGGTAAATTTTCTGGTTTCAGATGACACAGTTGTGCAAACGCTACAGACATACTGGCATGCTGCCTCCCTTCTATTTATTTTTCCAAAATTCACAGGAAATTAATACCTTTAAGACTTCTGTCCTTTTGTCTATCTAAAAGAGATCAGCTGGTTCAAAAGTTTTGGTGAAGGACAAAAACATCGACATCGGCACATAAGGAATTACTTGATTTCTTTAGAAAAACAACACAAAAACGAGGACTTATAACACATAGTGGCCAATGATTATTGGAAACACAATTTTTAAGCTTTTGCAACATCTGTAGTCCTTGCTTTGGTCAGACTGCCTCAGGTCTAGCAGATAATCTCCCTGAAGCTAATGAGATATTTCTCGGACTCATGGCTGGACAGACCAAGAACTCTCTCTGCTTTACAAGATCAACCCCTTCACCCGCACAAAGCTCCTCTGCATAAAACCAGCGGAACGGCGTGCAATAAAGAAGCTGAAGAGGACAATTTGTATGCGGTTTATTGTCATCCTTTAGTGTCAGACCCAGAACAAGCCTTCCTAGAAGAAGTCAGATCTTTAAGCACAGTCCTTGCGACAGCACCGGGATCGCCCCGTGGTCCTGCAGACACCACCTGTCTCCTCGTCTAAAAAGAATTGTAATCAAACCCACAAGATTATTTCTTGTTTTCTCTCTTTCCTATGAAGAAGAGATGGTAGGCAAAGTCGTGAGCTAAGAAAAGTGAGAAAAACCCAGTCAATTTGCTGGTACGTAACATAACAAGTGTGTTGCTCCGCCGTGCTTAATGAGAGAGTGCTTGAACTCCATCTGCTTAGACAAAGAGTAATCAGAAAGTGTGGCAGGAGGATTAAAGTTGTCAGGGTGTCCTCAAGAAACGGCAAAGACACCAGGCAACACCATGCATCAGGTGGGGTTTCAAACTAAAGGGAAACATGGCTTTGCAGGCGCTAGTGTGGCAGAAGATGAACAGAAGGTGCCAAGAAGCAGTATCCTGGCCTGACGGGTGTCTACCCAACCGCTGGGGGGATGGTTTGCCCCAGGGGCATTTCTGGAAGCACCTTTTCTTCACATTTCTGTGCTGGCATTTAGTGGCAGTTCTCACTGGATTCGCAGTGGAAAGCCCAGCAAGAAGGTCCTCAGCATGCTCACCAAGAGCTGTATCTCCTAACACCTTTGAGGAATGAAGTCATATACTTTTTCTGGGACAATTCAATTTTCCTTTATTGTGTTTACATATAATAAACTCTTGCTCTGCCAGTGAAACTTGGCATTTCCAGCTGAGGACTCTTGCGTCCCACCAGAACAGATGACCCGTAATCAAGAGCGACTTCTTTTTTTCATCTTGGGCAAGTCTCTTAATACCTTTTTGCCTCAATCTGCAAATGTTGACTTCCCTCAGCAGAACTGGCTGTTGATTTACTTTTGCCTCCCGCTGAATAACGTTCCCAAAGACAAAGCATTATTGGGCGCTAGAATTGGTGGTGCCGACATTTCCTGCACAGGGACAAAAAGACTAGCGCTATTTTTAGTGAGGGCTTTTCTTTCCATTGTCCCTTTCTCTGTGAAGCTGTATTTTCCAGCACTTTTTAGTGCAGCTTTTTTTTTTTGTGTTCATTGATTGAAAATCCCGTCTGATGAGTTTTGGTTTCAATTAACTTTTATTAATATAGATCACGCTATAGACTAATTCTTGGAGCATGGCTGAGATCAAATCCGCTGTTAGCAACTGCACTTAGCATTCAGTGCTTGGAATAACGTGCCATCAATAAGTTGGCTGGACTTTTCTAGATATTTCTCAATGAGAACATTTGATGTAAAACTGCATCGTTTCTATGAGTGGTGTCATCTAAAGAAATGGCTCACCATGCCTGTTCCCAAAGAAACATCCCTTCTTGGACTCAGTCAGTACTTTCAGCTTGGTTTTGGAAGGCCACAGGATCACCATCATCATCATCACCATCACCACTCGGTCTCAGGTTGCTCCTACCTTTATTTCTTTAGTATATCCTAACTTTATTCTCTCTAGAGCTTATGGATACTATTGAACTATTTCAGGTCACCCCCATTTAGAGAAGTCTGTGTTCAGGAAGATTAACTTTGCTGCCCTTAATAGCCGGTAATGCTGGTTGCCTAAAATGCAGTTTATGAAGACGGAAGTCTCTGCATAGATATAAGAATTAAATCTCAGTGACGGTGGCCTAGATTTTCTGTTAACCCTTTCTGTCAGATAAAAAAGTCAAGATCATGACTAAAGGTGAACAGTTAACGTGAAAGGTGGCAATAAGGATTTCTGTCATTTGGGCTATGTTCTGCCGCTGACCCACCATTTGGTGCTAGAATAATCGCTGCTCCACTCCATTCCTCAGTTTACGCATTTGCAAAATGGAAGAATCCTCCTCCTTCCCTCCACACGCTGGACCGAAGCTTTGGCACGCCAGCCCTTTGGATGATGCTCCAAAGAAGTGGAAAGTTTGGGTTGGTTTGGGTTTTTTGAACACGGCTTTGACACTGCGGAATGAGTTGAGACCTCGGTCTCTGTTAAAGAGCACAGAATACTTGAGGAGGAATATAAACCAGCTGCTGCTGAGGACATTTGTCTATGCCACTGGCGAATCAATGCCATGGCGACAGTTACTCATACCACCACTATGTCATACTAATGGCATCAAAGGCACCACATAATTAAAAGAAAAAAAAACCCTGTATTTATTGCCTTTTCATGGATCTGGAAATTTCTTTTTTAGCCAGTAATTTCTGTTCTGGTCTGTGCAGTCTCCACAAGTGCCGGTTTCGGGTTGGGTTTTTTCGTATCAAAGACTCCACATCATTCTCCTAGCTAGCATATTTTCTAATATTCCTGGGGACAGACGTGGTGATAGCACGTCTTCAGTCATGACCACATGCACCAGCTTGAATGTACTTTAGAGGCTTTTGGTAAAGAGTGATTCAGAGGACTTAAAGACTCCTGACCAAAGACGCACTTCTCTTTTTTGGGGTTAACCTTTCCTTTGAACTGGAAGAAAACAAACCAGAACAATAAAAACCACACTCAGGGTGAGGTTTGCCCTGGGACTGTGAGGTCCAGACGTTAGATAAGAAGCCTGGTGCATAAAGAAGGTTAAGCAGTTACAAAGTTTTGTTTTGTTTTGCGTTATTTTCTTCAACAAGCAACGAAGATGAAAAAAAAAAAAAAACCCAAACCACCAAGTCTGTGTTTGTAGCTGAGAGATATCTTCGGCTGCAGGTCACACCACAGATGATGAAAAGTAAGTCAGAGGCAGTCAGATGAAGGGATATTCCACTGCAAAAATGTGAAAGGTTCCCCCTCCCCGTTTCCTCTCTCTTCTTTTATTGATTTCTCTTGCTCCCATCGAGCCCTCGCTGCCTTGCGCACAAGCCAGATCCAATTACCCTGTCACGGTTTTCAGAAGGCCACTGCTCTATGGTATAGTCCCATCGAGTAATTTTGCCTTTTTCCATGGTAAGTCCTCTCTCCAATGCTTATGCATGGGAAACACCCCGGTAGGGCACCGGGGATGGTTTTTCCTTTGGTATTAAATATCTCATCCCAACCCATACGTGTCAAATGAGAGACACATCTGAACCGAAATGGGCTTTGAGTTGCACCAGCAAATACTTTACTGGCGACTGGGAAAGCAATTCCCTGAGGGGAAATTTCAGAGGGAGTCATAGACCAACCAGAAACTAGCTCAGGCTCCCCTGTTTATATATACATGCACACATACGTATAGATATATTTATATGGTTATGTATTTTTATATATATATACACACATTTGTACGTGCGTGTATATGTAATGTGTATATAATTATACATTTTTGCATATGTGCGTGTATTTGTGAACACACAGAGACACACATATATAGACTTGCATGTCACGTAGTTTCATCCTTTGCCGCTTGCCAAGCCGTTTCCCAAACCGAAGTCGCTTTTCAAGATTACCGCCGGCTCTAGCCGACACATTATTTCCTGCTGTCATCTCAGAGAGTCACCAGGCAGCTGTAGTAACCTTGGCACTAGCTGGCAATACACCAGAAAGTCTAACGTCGTTCCAGGAATACATCAGTCCTCTTGTGTAATTGTTATTTCTGCTTTTAATTCCCTCTGGGGCTTTAACATGCAATACAGCCATCTTCCCAAATGAAACGTAATAAGAGGTAGTTCTAACGAGTAGGTCTGGCGTCACCTAGTTCACATGACCATCCTGGTGGCACCAAGGAGGCAGAGTGGTCTAGCAGGCAGCAGGCAGCAGATAGGGGAGATGAGATTTGCTTCCCGCTCTGCCACCGAGTAGACAACTTGCTTGGGCAAGACTTTGTGCCTCATTTTCTCTGTTCCTGGCCGCGTCCTCCTTTTCCAGCCTCTTGAACTTCAACCAGGCAAATCGCTGCAATGTCTGGCATTGCTGGATGTACCGTTGACTGGCCATGGAGATAGTGAGACCTCCTGCTGAGTGGCTGTCCCATCCCAATGCGCATGCATACCCCTAAAAATACACGGCCTGGGAACTGTATAATGTGCTTACACGTCGCGTAAGCATGGACCTTTGGAAAAAAACGCCCAGAAGAAAACCAAACAGCTCAATTCACTGTTGTTACACCAGCTCAAATCAAAACTGCAGCACAGAGGAGCCCCGTTCACCTCTTCATTTCTGAAGCTGGAGCTCAGCTTCCAATGGCATCGCTCACTTTCCCACGTTCCCTACAGAAACTCATCTAACGTGCTTCATACTGCGAGTCTGTCCAAGCTTCATCCGTAGACCGGCGTGCTGGACCACTTCATAGTCACTAATTCACCCTACTTCACTGGTCCACCTTCAGCAGATCTTCTAACACTCCGCAGAAATTTCATCACTTGGGAATGTCTGATGCATCCTTTAAATTGCTTCTTTTTTTTCCTCCGTAACAAGGCTCTGTCACGGGCATACCAGCCACCTAATTATTAACCTTGACCTTGGGAAAAAAAAGCAGCAGAGTGCATTTAATAATAACCCCAGTGAGCTGAGGCGGCTTTACAATTACGTTGCATAATGTAGTCATGAGAAGAGGGTTACCAGGGAGATAATGGTAAACATCAGCCTTAATTCTGTCTGAAAAATAATTGGAGTGATCTCCCTTTGTGGCTGGGGTAGAGGAGAAAATTGGATGGGTAAATTTCCAGTTACCACAGGTGTTAGTAAAACACGCTGCACTCCACCGTTGACCAAATTATTAGCTCCCTGTAAATGCCACAGGTATGGATTGTCTGCCTTCCTCCCCGTGCACACCAGTCTGCAGGTAAGCATCGTTTCAACGAGAAAACAGCGTTGGTTGCAGCACAACTGGTATCTTTCCACCCTGTTACTACATCTCCTGTTTACAGTGGCCCTATCAAACTCTTCTATTTGTTGGAGTATTCAACAATCCGGACATATTTTTTAAATAATAGAGCCCTTACAGCCCTCGTCCACGAGGGTTGAAGTGATCCTGGTGCGATTCTTTTGCCTTCACGAGGTCGCAGCGTGCGATCCATGAGGGAATCTGCTGCTGGCAGTTGCCCCTTGTCCTGCCTCCTTGCTCTCTGCACCAGCTACATCTCTGAAGCATCTGGCTCATCTCTGGAACATCTCCACAACTATTAGCAGTGCCACCTCCTTGCTCTGGCAGGACATGGAGCAGTCAGGTGCACGCCAAAGGAGGAGAGCTGGGATGCCGAGCGGCTTGCTGGCAGAGTATTCCGTCCTTTCACACCCCATCTGGTCCCCACCATCCGTTGGTGACTTTTGCTCCTCTGCTGGTACCGACAGAAGCTCTGTATGGACTTGGGTGCCACTGGAAGCACGGTTGGGGCCACTCTCAACTTGGAAATACACCCAGAAGGAGGACAATAAACATTTTACTCTGGAGTGGACCCTTCCCTGGAGCTCCCCTTTCTAATTTCTTAGCCCCTTTTGGGACCTTTAGACTCCTTCACTGATGTCACCTATTCAAATTATGACCACGAAGCTGTGGCTTCTCTTCCTGGTCAGCAGGAACAGCAAAGCCTGAAGAAGTCTGGGCATACTTGCCTGCATTTTCTCCTCCAGTCGGAGCCTCCACCTGAGGCCGGGTGCCTCTCCCATCCCGCCTCTGCTACAGCTCTCTCTCCAGGTATTTTAGGCAGGGAGTCCTTCAGCCGTTATTTGTATTTAGAGCAGGCATTTAATTCCACAACCACAGGGCCTGAGCGTTTTCAGATTAAACTGTGTGTTATGATTTGAGGAACCCACAACGATTTATCGTCATTTAGACAATTATTCTCTCACCCAATGACCCCTCCCCACCTGGGAAGGGGAATCGGGGAAAAAACAAGGAAAGCCGAGGGCTGAAATATAAACAGATTTAATAGAATAAGACTAGATAATTAACATTAATCACACTAAAGAACCAATATTGATCCCAACACCAATACAGAATACACAAGGGTTATCCTCAGCCCATTCTATCCGTAGGAAGCCGTGCACTCCCAGCAGGGGATAGCAAGTGTGGGACACCGTGAGCGCTACGGCTTCAGGAGGAAGGGAAGGGCTCAGGGCTCCGGCACCGGGGCAAGAAGTTCTCAGGATGGCAGCTATCACGGGAGAGAGAGAACTCCTCAGCAAACTCTAATTTCTATGGAATGTGCCGTTTATGGTATGGAATAACCCTGTTGGCCAGCGTGGGTCAAGTGCCCAGGTCTCGCTCCTCCTCATCCCTGCACCTGGTGAGCTGCAAAACACTGAGACCTTGAAACCCACACACCACAACTGGCTGTAAAGTCAATATTTTCACAAATTCAGACACTAGAGGCTTCTAAAAGTGCAGCTTTCCCAAGCATTAGAAGAGAAATTAGTCCTGTGTCGCTCAGACCAGGACACTGTGGTTTCAGTTCCCCGTTGACTTAGTTCTAGAGTTGACTAAGCACAGTGACGCGTCAGTGCAGCAACTCCTATCAGATATGTATCAGCTAGCCTCGACTGACTTGTTCTCTCAGACGACTTCCACCCAGGTCTCAAGGTGGAGTTTTTCAGCATCTCCTGTTAACATTTAAGTGAAGGCAGTATTAGAAAGTTGCCTGTGTTTTCCAGTGGGAAGTTTCTGTCAGCTCTGCTGCTGCTTTGTAGTGTCTTTGGAGAAGCAGGGGCCGACACAGGAGGTCCTGGTGGATCTAGGTTGATGGATCCCAGCAATGCAGCAGGGAGCACTGGGATGCTAACTGGGTGGTTATGTGGTATGGAGCGAGAGAACTGCACGACCAGTGGACAAACCCATGGTGGGCGTACGCTTTGCGGTGTTTGCAGCTCTAGTGTCTCCCATCTTCTAGGCAATTTGCGAGCTCGAATCCCGTTGCCAGGACACAGAGACCCCTTTTGGGCAGAGCAGCCAGGCCACCTGGTTCCAATTGCTCCTGGTTCCAGTCAAACAACATCTTCTCTGCCATAGCTTTCCACCAGCTACAGGTAACCTCCGCACGCTCAAGCTCTGCTGGCTGTAAAACCCAAGCCCTGCTGAGCTCGGACAGCATCCAACACTGCGGTACCGCTGTCCTCCCCAACTCCCTTCCCCAGCAGATCTCTCTTGATGTCAAGCCACACTTGTTGGCACAAACGCATCCTTTAGAGCTGCTTTCTACGACCCAATTAGAAGGCTGTCAGCGACAAGGCCATCACTCCTCCCGCAGCTTCTGACAAGCCTGGACACTGCTATACTGCTGCAGAAGATTAAAGGAGTCTTGCCTTTGTATTACCCAGCGGCTGTGTGCTAGCCAGAAACTAATTCCGCTTCCCGATGAATGTGTGTGTGGAACAACTAATGGGCTCCGTGAGCTCGTCTTCATTCCTTATTAAAAGGAACACACTCACTAAAGAGCAGAGCTGTCTAATACACATTTCTCCCCCCGTTTCCCCTTTCACTAAGCCTCAAGAGAGTTGCAGTTCCCGAGAATTAGAGACTTCGGGGGGTGGAGGTGCTTTCTAGTAGTTACGACAGGGCTGAGCATCAGGAAACCTAGATGCTTTTTAATGATTCATTTAGAGGCGATGGCGATTTGCGTTGGCTCTCCAGCGACTGCTTTCTGCACTGAGACCGAGGAACGGATGGGTGTGCAACGCTTTTACCTCCAGATCACTGGCTCAGGTCCGCTCTAGGCTGGTAGCAGCAGAACCTCATCGTGCTCTGAAGGCTCTTTGGCAGCCGGTGTGAAATGAATTGAATGACAATCCCGTACATTAACTTTACCACCAAGCATAAAGATTACTGGGTAGTACAAAAGAAATGTTGCTTTAATCTCCTGCGGCAGTACAGAGGTGCTGGGATTTGTCAGGCACTGGCAGAAGGAGTGATGGTCTGGGGGAGGACCAGGTCTCAACGGCATCCCCGGGTGCATCTGAGACTGCGCTTGGTCCATTAACTTCCAAATTCTGGCTGCGTTAATATGGCAAACCTGACTGATGGAATATGTAGAGCTGAAACTCAACTGAAATAATAGATTACCTACAAATTCCATCTAAGTCCCCAAGAAGTGGAACAAGCATGTACGGACTACTAAAAGCTTGTAAATTCACTTAGCGTCCAATAAAGTGTACCTACTTCCACTGGTGTAAATCTGGAGTAATTCCACTGAAGTATAGGAAATGTAAGGTCAGTGGAGTTGACTAGCATTAAACTAGCATCGTTGAGAATCATTTTTTAGCTATAAAGAATGACAGATAAATGTCCTTTGAATTCCTGACCCCACTATGAAAATGAAATACAAGATGTGGAAACTCTTTGAAACTGATAGAAACGTCTCCGTCTTAGATCTCTCTCCGTTAATCAAAACAAGGCACTATAATCAGCTCCGATTCTAGGTCTATCTGTAAGGAACAAAGCGAACTTAGAAAATTAAATCATTTAACACATTATTTCCTTCCTCATTTCAGCGCCGATTGAGTTTATTGCACAATTTCTCCCCCCCCCGCCCTGCAGCTGGGTTACTCTGCAGCCTGCGAGGGCTGTGGGTGCCGTTGCAGGGCAGGAACAAGCCCAACGTTCCCGTTTATTGGAGGGATCGCTGCTTTGGGACATTCCCCTTTAGACTCAGAGATTTCTTCGCTGCCTTCCTGACATCCCATTTCCTATTTACTGCCTGCTGAGCAGGAAACTTGAGACAGACCTAAACGGGGAATATTTGCCAATGCTGTTACACTGTACCAGCAAAATACTGATTTTTTAGCCATAGCTTAAACCGTAAGCATCTTCTGGAGGAGCTTCTTCCAGCCTTACTCGGGTGAAACACGCTCTGTTGGCAAAAGTGCAATTTTGCCAGGATGAATTCTTCCGTGCTAGGTACTTTGCCAATGTTGATCTAGAATTACCAGAATGTTAAAATAACGTTGTCTACACTGAATTGATAAACCTTGTTTTATGCATTAGGCGCTTTTTAAATTTAAGATTTATTTTATAGATTTACAGTTTCTATCTAGGAAGATTTTTATGAATAGCAATTCCTCAGGGAATATTCTAAAAATATTATGGTTATTTTACATGGTAGGAAATATGATAATTATATAGCCAGTGGCCTGGGCAGAGGAAAAATATTTCAAAGGTGGGATAACTCCCCCAATATTTCAATGACGCTTATGAAAAATATGATAGTTTGCAATCTCAGCATCATTTTCTGTATTTTCTTCCCACCAGCCTGTGGGTGTTGTAGAATTAATGGCTATTTCAGTCATTATTTAGCCATGGAAAAGACACCATTTTAATTTGGAAGCGGGGATTGGCTTTGCTTTCTTAGGAGAGTGTCCACTGAGATCTTACAGGTGTATTCTCCACTATTGCTTTTCTGTGACTCATTTAAAGTTTTTATCAGACTTTGTCCACTAATTGATTTTTTTTCCTATTCTCTTCAGCCTTCTTTCTAACCCTTCTGTGTTTTTGAGAATTCACCAAAACACTGAGCATGAATTTCTGGCCAGACAAAAATTACTCTGCTCAGGAAAAGCTGGACGGTTGGACTCGATGGTCTTAAAGGTCTTTTCCAACTGAAATGATTCTATGATTCTAAAAGCGCCCACTGTAGTTTTCTAATTATTTCTATTTCAAATAAATTTCCTGTTAACTACGCCTACAGGCAATAAATGCAAATCTGTTACGCATCGGTTTCTTAACTAAAGTACTTTGCATTCCATGGCTAATAATAAGTGATGATTTTCAATTGACAACTTACTTCCTCCCCGGTGTCGTTTAGGGAAAGCGTCAAGGAGAAAACTGTCAGGGAGAGAAATAATAATAATAATAAATGGTTGCCGGCCTGGCTGGGTTTCCTGCAAAGGCTGCCTTTGCACAGATGGCTTCCTGCGATAGCTCTTCCCGGGCACCACAGCTTGCTGGGTACCGGCTCGTATATAGCAGGGGTGAGGGTTCGATGGCTGTAAAACATCCGCGGGCTGGGGCTTAGGCTGCGGTTGGGTCATTCGGGCTTCTTGGACCTGTATCAGAAAATGGATGAAATATTTGCCCAGGTGTTTCTCCGATTTCTCACAGCAAAGAAGGGTTAATGATTTAAACCTCGCAGTTTTCTGTATTTATACAGAACAGATGCAAAGCAGTAGAGTGAGGCATGGAGCAACGGAGTACTTGTTCTGGGGGCCACATGAGCAGAGGGGGGCTATGAACTATGCAACTTATATTTCTTCTCTCCACCATGCTCTCCTGGTAAACCTCTGCCTCTTACCTTCACTATTTTAGGTGAAGGCAAGCAGGACGTATCGCTGTTGTCACAAGTCTTCGTATCTTTACTCCCAGAGTTTCTTCCCTCCTCGTGTTCCTGTTGCTTTCCAAGCCAAATGAAATGCGGCGTGGGACTGCTTCTTGTTTGCCGCTGTAACATAAGCACCAGGATCAGACGTAAGGCAATCCCTTCATCACCCAACAGTGAAAACCCTCTCTTTGCAACAACATGAGCTATTCCTGGGACTGACTGGAAGCAGGAGAGATGTCTCTCTACCACCAAATAGGAACATGACTAAAATTATTATGAGGACAAGCTTGGACCCCACAGCAACACAAAATGCAGTGGAGATTGTAAAACCACCTTTCCATGCCACACAGTCCATGCTGCGCTTCTCAGAAAATCTAGATACTTGGGTTTCCTTGGCAGTGCTTCTGCCATTTCTTCCATGCACTCTTCCTGGGACTCCAGCTTCACCAACCGCTCTCCGGGGTGGGGAAATCAGGTTTCTAAATGCCACAAGCAATACCTGGGCTTGATTTCCTGCAGATTCAGGAAAGTTACAGGCTTCCTGCTACGGCCAAAGGGGGTAACACATTGGTAGGGGATGGAAACTTGCTTAGTATCTGACCGTAGATGTTTAGGGCTACAAGTCCTCTGCTCCCACTGCATTTTTACATGATTAGTCTTCCCACAAAGATTTTATTTCCTGAAATAAAATGTAAAGGTAGAAGAGAGAGTTTTTTTCTGCTCTGGGTGAGAGCTTGAATGTTTGCTTCCCAGCACCCGTGACCCAACCAGGTTTAAAATTCCCGGGCCACTTTTCACCTCAGCTACAGTGAATTGGGAGAGTTTGATTGTAGGTGCCCCATCCCTGAAAACATTCAAGGTCAAGTTGGACGGGGCTCTGAGCAGCTTGATCGAGTTGAAGATGTCTCTGCTTATTGCAGGGGAGTTGGACTGGATGGCCTTAAAGGTCCAACCCAAACCATTCAGGACATAGAGGATTTAGCCCACATGGGAAATCACAAAGAGGAATGATTTCAGTAGGGATGACCACCGCCAGATGAGAACAGAAAGAGAGAAGAACTGAATGTGGAGATGCAGCTTGAGAGCTTCTTCATTTACAGTGCACACATGAGGCAAGACCAAGTCTACAGGTCTCTTCAGTGGTTTTTAGCACAGAGGAACAAGATCCCCACCTCAGCCAGCAAGTTAAAGCTGCTAATGTGTCCTGTAATTGATGCCAAGTGGATGGTCTCTGTCACAAACAAAAATTCTGGATTCTTAGATGGCTCAGAAGTAGGTCCATCTCTTTCAAGCCCTTCCTCTTTAAAGGAATCATTGGCTTACATATTTATGGCAATACTGGAGAAAAAGGAGAGAGTCTGACAATCTCCTACTAAAATCAACAGCAGCAGTCAATTTATCTTGAGGAGATTTTGCTAGTATACGTGTCACAGGACCACTATTTACCAAGACTATTCCAGCTTTAACAAGCTTTGGGGGTTATCAAATCAATTCCTAGTCAGCACGGACAAAATTTACTCTTATCATCATACAGTCCTAGCCTGTACTTATATGCTTAGAAGTAGTGGCTGTCCTCCCACCTCTTGGGTGAGTAATAAAACCTCTTCATCCACGTACACACGTTGTACAACCCCAGCCCTACTGCGATGCTTCTGCTACGGCTTAGAGAGAAATCCTGGTTTAGAAAGACTTCCCAAACCATTCTGCCAGTGGCCCCTGCTTAACAGCTCTGCAGGATTCGATTCTTCTACGTCAAGACTGGTTTCACAATTTCCCAGTTTAAAGTGAGTTTAGTTGTGCTCTCAGTTACACCTTTGGTAACTCAAATACAGAATTTATCTTGATACTCTTTCTGCAAGTGTGTATGCTTCATATGCTTAAGACAAGTGTGATGTTGTGAAATGAAAAGATTTAAAAGTTTGAAAATTAGCCTAAGACCATGAAACCAAGCTAGATTTTCATGGGGGGAAAAAGCTTCAGTCCCGCTGGGTACAGCTCCAGCAAGGCACATTTCATTCTTTATGAAAGCCTGATTTTTCTTCCTTCTAAAGCTTTTATTTGGCTTGAGTTTGAGTGATTCTATGCTTGACTGACAGATGGAAAGACAGACATGCAGCCAGAGGGCTGCTATTAGGGACAACCTCTTCCGAGCTGCCTTGGCCAACATTTACCTAAAGCCCATCACCTCTTGCCTGTGCTGGCCCGCATCTAACCCAACTCACCAAAAACTTGGGGGAGCTTGAATTTCTGGCAGAAGTCACTAAGCTTGGACGCACACATTTATAATAAATCTTAACACTCTCTTTTTCACTTCCTTTCTCCAAAATTTTAGTTTTCTTACAAGCTGCCCGTTTTCCTTTAATTACACAGCAAACCCCCTACCTTCAATATCCACAGCAAACCCCCTACCTTCAATATCCACGCTGGACTCTTTTATCACCACGATATTTATTGCTAAGTGACCCGTGGAACCTATTCAGCATATAACCCTCTTTTTTTTCTTTTTGACCACAATCCATTTCCCCTGCGTGCACGTGTTTCGCTCGCTCCCTGTACCTCATCCCATCCCATTAGCTTTCTGTGCTGAATAGCCTGTTCCAGGACATCAAACTTTAATTTAAACAGAAGATGATCAATAAGCTTAGCAAATTGCCTATGGCAACATCAGCAGTTTGAATCAAAGGGTTTTATAGGTAATTTAAAGGGCATCCTCATTCATTCCCACAATGTGGTATATCCCTATCGCTTGCTTTGCCAATTACAGCTCAGTTGGCTGAACAAGAGGAGTAACAGCTTTTTCTCCCCACACGAGCTGGGAAATGGCACGCAGCATCTCTTCTAGGTGGGTTTGATAGTGTATTTTGAAACCACAAAAGGCAGGGCGTCTCAGGGGGGAAAAAAAATCTAACTCACAAGACTTGTTATAAAAAAACAAACGAAACCCCACACATCAGAGCTTAGAATCAATATCAGCACTAAAGAAACAGAGATGTAAAAGGAAAATACATGCACTCTTCAGTCCAACCCTCTTCTGCTGGCGCTGTGGCTTGGGACCACCATATTTTCATGTAAGGGAGGAGAGACTGTATTTTAATCTCTTTCTAGAATCTCGCCAGGTTGATTTGCAGACATCCTAGGTAAATCCACAACGTTTATGTCAGAGAGTTTACATATGAAAAAACCCTACGTCTGTAACCACTGTTTTGAAGATGCTTTGTTTGTACCAGGTTCCATCTCCACTGACCTGGAGGATGATCATTTAAAGTTGCAAATAAATTTATATTGAACTTTCCTCGAGGAAACAAAGAGCTGGTTTGAACACAACCATGAAGAAAATGAACCAGTGAGTTGGACTGATGGCTCAATAAAGCCAACGGTTGCCTGAAACACGGGTGACGGTGCCCAGCTTCCCTCCATCTTTTATCTTCTGTACCGGTACCAGGAGAATATTGAACCTCTACCGCACTGACCTGAGCTACCAGCTGTCTTTGTTAGCAGAAGAAACTTGTTACTGCATATGTGAGAGCAGAAAAGAAATGCCACGAAAATGGGGATCGGTCAGAGACCGACGCAGGAGGTGGCTGCCAGCCAGCCGGCAGGGAGAAAGCAGAAACCTCTTGAGATGTTCTTCTGCAGGATTCATGAAATCTTGTCTTATGGAGGGGGGTTCTTGGGGCATGGGGTAGCAGCGACAAACGTCTCTGGCCCACGTTTCAGCCTCATAAACATTGTGCCCTGTTATTTAGGGGCACGGGGGCGCTGATAAGGCCCTTGTAAGAGAGGATATATGGTTCTAAAGGCACTTAGCTCCTAGCTGGCTCTAGGTCGGAAATTACACAATGGATGTTGAAATGTTGGCCTGTTGAAAAGTTGTCATTCGAGTAATGGATGCTTTATTTCCTGTTTTTGCTGAAAGCTAAAGCGAAACATAATTAGCAAGCGAGAAAGCAACCTTGGCAGCCAAACAAAGCAAGCACATTTTGGGCGCCTGAGCCAATTAAAATTGTTTATGTAGCCCATGAACAATATTTTTCTCCAAATCATTATAACTGAGACAATTCAGCATAAACACAGCCAGGCTTGCTGCTCCCAGACCTGATCCTGTGCCGTGCTGTCGGCCGTCAGCTCCCAAGGATGAACTGAAGGCACGTTGCAACGGCCAAGATGCTTGTAGGGATGAGAGAGAAAAGGCTCGTGATTGGAAGGGGAAGGCTCGACTCCCATTTCTTTTTGCTCTGGGTTGATCCTGAGCATACAAGAACTTTAATTTGCCTTCACAATTGAAATGTACATTAAATTTAGATTACAAATGTCTGTTTTTTCAGCCTATCTTACATTGCAGAAGATGAGATCCTGCCCCTTTTTATTCTCTAACCTCAGAGTTAAAGAAAGCCACGCTGTCTTCAATACTTGAATCCATAACCTGCTTGATTCTCATGTGGGTGCTCCGAGATTGAGTTTCTGATGATGTAAGGTTTGGCTTCTCTTCTTGCTATATGAGAAAATAATCCTTTAGGAAAAACCAATAGGTGGGCAGATATTACTGCTATTTAGTATGAAGCTCATCGGCTCCTCTCGTAACAAATTATTGTGCTTTCCATTTGTCTCTGAATTCTCAGCTTTCATTCCTGGATGTGTAGTCATTTTATGTGCAATATTTTCATGCATTTTTATGAATTGGCCGGTTTTAATGCTTTGCTTGTTTCTCAAGCAAAGTTAAATCTGGTTGTGAAAATTATCACCGCCCTTTGGTAAACGTTATACATGTCCTGAAATAAACAAAAATGAACGGATCGATACAGAGGAGAAACACTTTCTACCACGTAGCCCATCGCCGAGCAATAAACATTAAGTGCATACACATGCAAAATGTACGCTGTCTGTGTCTAGACTTGCCCGAAGTTGTATTTTTCTGTAAATGTGTTTTGCTTGCTGCCTGTTCCTGGCCTTGGTCAGTGTGTGTGTGTTTATGTTATCGAGCATAGCCTGCTTTGTTTTGAGACTTTCCGAAAGAAAAATGAATTGGGTGTGACTTTGCCCTGGGAATGTTCTCAAAACAAAACGTTGGGTGGGTGTTCAGCCTGTTTTGACTTGCCCTTGGTACAGAGTCTAGAGCACAAACGGGGCGAGTGGACTCGGGGATTGTAGCTGCTGGAAGCAGAAATCCGGGGCTCAGGCTCCGATCCCCGCTGAACTGAAGTGCTAAACAGGCGCCTTGTTACTTACAGTGCCAGTGAAATACTGGGAGAAGCTTGTGTAGGAGCGGTCATTGCACTTCAATACAGGTTTTGGCATTTATTAAGCGCTAGCAGCTTGTGTCTTAGTACTCATGGACTGATAATCATACAATGGTTTGGGTTGGAAGGGACCTTAAAAAGGGACCATCTGTTCCAATCCCCTGCAATGAGCAGGGACATCTTCCACTACATCAGGTTGCTCAGAGCCCCGTCCAACCTGACCCAGAACGTTTCCAGGGATGGGGCATCTACAACTTCTGTGGGCAACCTGGGCCAGTGTTTCACCACCTTCAGTGTAAAAAATATATAAATACACAAACCTGGGTGAAGGGAGGAATTAACCATAGTCTTCCAGGATGAGCCAGTGTGAGCACTGAATGACCAGAAACAATAAAGGAAAGGTCTCATGGTGGCAGTAACTGTAGAGGACAACAGGCACAAATGGAGCTGTGGTGACACTTTTGCAGATACACCAGTGCGGGAGGAGGAGGGTGAAATGGGCATTGCTGGCAGTCATACGGGGACAGGGATACTTGCCAAAGTGTGTGATGGGTTGGGACAATCACCAAGAGGCTCTAGAACAATGTGGAGCTTAATGTCATCATTATAACTCACCTGTGGTTCATAGGGTTG
Organism: Burhinus oedicnemus; assembly: GCA_008921705.1. Taxonomy (NCBI): domain Eukaryota; kingdom Metazoa; phylum Chordata; class Aves; order Charadriiformes; family Burhinidae; genus Burhinus; species Burhinus oedicnemus. Next base: position 1,472,120 of record VFFE01008092.1, read on the forward strand.
TTATGATCTCTGCTGCTGGGTGAGGGTCTCGGCTCAGCCCGTGCTGAGAACTCCTCTTCACACCTCAGTTAGCAGAACTGGGACCAGTTGGCTCCTCTGGAATAACCAGACCTGACGTGCTGGCTGACAAAAGCAACGACAAGGACTGCACTTAACCTGCTGTGAAGCCACTTCCCAAACAAGTCTCCTTGCCATCTTCCTCCAGTTGTCTTACTTTACTGGGAAACACGTTCCTAGGTCCTGAAAATAATACGTCTTTACTTTGTTGCTGCTCTGCATTAAAAAAAAAAAAGGCAACATAAAGTGTTAATACTTCTGTTAGCCTCACTCTTACATACCAAGAAAACTTTTGATCCAGAAAATAAGCAGTATTATTTAGTAACAGAGTGATGAGTATAAAATCAGTAATGAAACACGATGTGCATTTTCTTACCTGATCAAACAAGATATTTTTTCCTATGAAATGTATTAGCCCCAAGTGGGTCTAGCGGTTTTCTTTGATAAATGGATCTCACTGAAATAGTCTACGATGGGGTAGAGAAAGGAGCAGCCTGGTAAGACCACGATAGCCTACAAAACACTTCGAATGAAACAATTGCTTGTCTAAAAGCTTACGATTTGGTCAAATCATTGCTATTGTGAGGTTGTGGGTTTCATATTACTGTCATTGTGGCATTAATACACTGAGAAATTCAGATAGTTTATCAGTATCCATTAAGGAATGGAAGGAAATTAGGACAAAAGGCTGTTGTTTATTCAAGGTTGTGTTTTATTTATCCTCTGGCTTTTAAAAGCCTCTTGTTTTATGTGCCTTCTGGGTACACAGGCTTCAATTTAAAAACATCACCACTAAAACAAACAACCAAACTGACAAAAGTCAGCTCAGGGAGAGCAACTGAGATGTAAAAGCAACTCGGTACTCGCAATACCCCTTGAGGTAAAAGCTTTCCGCCAAGGTTGAAGGATGATGACCCCTGGATCAGACCAAATGGGGAAATCGTGACTCCCTGGCCAAAAGGATGTTCTTCCTCTGGCTCTTCAGACTTTGTATCTGTGAACTCTCAGCAGTCTCGGCTCCTGAGGAGGAGGTTAAGAGGTTGTGTGGGGGATGCGGGACTGGGGGATGTGATCACATCCCTTTGCATACTGCCACTACGGTAGTACGGAGGCTCAATTAAGCCGTGAGCACTTCCATGTAAAATAGATGGGAAAAAAACAGACAGGAAAAGTAGAGATAGAAGGGCAAATATTTCTATTTCTGTGGACAGATGATAAGCACAAAACGTTGTGAGCTTTCTCCCTGACGCTATCTGATTTTCCAGCCTCTTCTCTGACAGCTCAAGGCTCTCATATTTTCCTTTGTGTTACCCATAGTTAAACTCAGCAAACAGCAAAATATTGGAACATTCCAAAGTGGTTCATTGACAGAATTTTTTGTTTTCTGTTTTATTACTTCCTTTTCTGATCCATCAGGGATTGTCAGAAGGTCTGCGCTGAGGATAGACTCGGTTGAGTAGAAACAGGTATTATTAAAGTTCTCCTCCAGGACACTCTCCTGCATTTGTTTTCACAAATCTCACAGCTTCTCCTTTACCACCACACCATGTCCCCAGACCCACCTGACTAGGGTGGGACCTAGAAGTCCCCACCTATGTTCCAGCAAGACGGGAAACCCTTTCTGATCTGCCTTCCCTTGACCCCGCTCCTATGCTCCCTGGCCATCTCTCCGGAACCAACTGGTGTCTGAGGACCAGCTTACCTGAGATGGACAGCAGTAGAGTCCTGCGTCCAGTACTGAGAATCTGGGGACTCCTGCGAGCAGCATTTTGCAGGTCTGAGAGGCTCAAGCAGTATTCCAGTCCTGGGAAACTATTCTAGCAGGACAACCAACTATTTGAAGCCCGCTCACTAATGCTAATCATGGTAGAGAAAAATTATAAAAGCATCTAAGAACGTCTTCTTTGGCAATCTCCGATTTGAGGCCCTTGATGAGTTTGAAATTGTTACCTGCTGTCTTCTTTTTTCTAACTGATACTTCTAGAGGGATAGCGTTGCATTTTGTTGTTTGGGGGTTTCTTCATTGCTTTGTCTACTTCAGTTAAAATCTTGACATTTTCTTACACAACCGGCCTGAGGATTGACTTTTATTTACCCTTCTGTAAAAGCCTATCTGTTCCAGACAGTCGGGAGGTTGAGCCTTCAGTGTACTGTTAGGAAGAGCTCCCTTTGTGACCGGCCTCGGTGGCACTCTGGGAGGGTAATGAGTGATGAGCGACTGTCCCTCTTCATCCGTGTCGGCATGGGAACACATCCGGCAACGGCCATCGAACCGAACGTTGACAGATGCAGCAGTTTTCCTGGATTCCTGATATCTCTCATTGTCACTGCTGGACTAGTAAATATTGTTCAAAAAAAAAAAAAAAGATCTGATCTGAAGACACCATGAGGAACTGGGACAGATCAACAATAGACCTCATCTCTGCACATTCCTAAAAATCCCAAAACGCACAGCTAGCAAAAGCAGAGCAAAACAGCACTTCAGCAGAATTTAGCTTAAAAGACCAGGTGAGTTTTCCAGTCAGATTCTGTATTATTAACCAAATTATGTGTTTCTGTTTCCTTTTGTAGAACATGCTGAGAGCAGGCTGGCTCTTGCTACATAACCCGGATGTAAGTACTCTGCACAGTTCTTGTAGTGTGTACGTAGGGGCGGGTGGGTGTGTTGATGGATGGATGGATGGATGTGTAGGTCCTGGTCAGTCTGACAATCAAATGCTATTGATGTACCTCAGGATGGAGAGTAGATGAAATTAAGTTATCTCACCACTGCCTCTGTGCCGTAGCCACAGACGTTGTGGCATACCTATCTCTTATCAAGAGCTTCCAAGGCAGGAAACCTGAAAGGGGATAAAGCATAGGAACCGCGTCACCCAAGGATCTTCATCATCTTGCTAGGCTAAGTCAGTTCTTCCCCTTGACTACCGTTGCCTGATGAGGGTGGCTTTCCCAGTACAAACTGGTGGAGCGTTCAAGGAAGGAATGGCACCAGTTTGCAAAATAACCCTTTGGGTGGAAGGACCCCGTGGTGCGTTCTTGCACACACCGAGGGTTTTTTATGTTCTGTTGAGGAAACACAGCAATGTTTGGAGAAGCCAAGCAGGGAGGCAAAGAGGAACCAGGGCTCTTTTAAAATACTTTGGCCACAAACAAAAGTCCTGAAATGCTTTTTTCTGCGCTCTGTCCCTTTGGCGCGGAGGGACCAGCAGCCAATTGCATTATAGCGCTGCTGATTACTTATGATTCCCTTCCTGTGAGGACAGGCCCTGATGTGTTGTTTTTTGATAACGCTGGCTCCTTTAGAGCAATAATGCTGGTACAGTTTCCTGCCTAATCGGAGAGCAATTACTGTACCTCAAAAGGGAAAACATTTAGAAGAACCCAGCTTTAGCTCAGAAGCGATAACAGGAACATTTTCTTGCTAAGCCATGGTTCAGACTTGAGCTCGTTCAAGCATCTCCCATGGCAACACGTGACAAAAATCAAAGAGAGAGGAGAAACTGAGGGTTGTTCTTATCTACCGTGTTCCTATATGATCAGGATCCCCTGATGGTTTGGGAGCTGGGATTTTGTTGGTGCCCATCAGTTGTAAGGGAATATGGAAGCTTTTCCCTCTGGGTCCCTAACTTGAATTTGCGCTAGTTTAGGAGTGAATAGGGTTTGCTATTACTGATTTCTGACCTGTGTTAACTGAGCTAGCGGCCTTGGTCAGCCCTTCGCTGATGGCAGGTGACCGCATCCAGAAGCAGAAGGCCATACTTCACCGGTTTGCAGAGGTGTTGTTGCCTTTGCTCAGCTGGTAAACCCATCGCTATTTTCAAATGAATTTGCTAAACCTGTGCGGGAACAGAAATCAAAGATTAAAGGGTTGAAAGGTTACTCCAGCAGAGTGGTGTAGCCAAAGACAGTATTAGCTTGTAGTTTGGAAGGGGATTGGCAAACAGAATAGCTGGGGGGGAAAAAAAATACTCTCTGCTTGGACTTGTGGCACATTTCTGGTGATTCAATGCTTTCTTTAGGAGTCACGCACTCAGGCATTTCCACCTAAGCCTGAGGCATGTGCTTTTGACCTCCTCGCTGGAGAAGTCTCTGGCTACAAAGGGTGTGTGTCCGTGGTGAGAGGAGCGCTATCTTATTGAAGTCGAGCAGGGAAAGGAAATGACTCAATCATCAAAAGGCCCTCCTTCCTCAGGGAACTGTCCTTAATCAGTATTATCCCGTTACAATAATACTATTTCAGAAGGACTGTGAACCAGAGCACGGCGTAGCCATGTAAACTGCTTCCTGTATTTGCCAAACAAAACAGCATTCAGCAATTAATAGAATTTAGCTATTAGTCCTGCTACGATAAAACAACAACCGTGGCTGTTCTTCCTGCAACCTGTCTTGGCGCAGTCCTTCTCCCTGAAAGAATCCTTTTCTTTCGGATCCACGTTACCTGCTGCTCCAGGAGAGAATAAACAAGAATAAACGAGATTGCTTGCTCTTTGCTTGGCTTAAAGTGTCATAGCTATGAAAATTGTCCTCATTACCCTTGCAAGAGCTACTGCAAAGCTTCCTCCTGGGATACCCTGATTAGTCATTGCTTTAGTATTAAGCTGGGACACTTTGTGTTGCTTGCCAGGGATCCTGTACAATCTCTACCTTTTGCTGCTTGATAATAGGCAGCTCCAGAAGTTGGCAGCGGAAGCTACAGAATAAAGCAGTGGGTCCTTCAGAGCTCGGGGACCGGGAGCATTACAGGGGCTCGGCTCGCCATAATTAACTCTGATTAGACACAGCCACAGATGCGCAGCATCTCAGCAACAAACGGACCATTTGTTCTTCTTCGATTTGCTCGGGGAGAAGCTCGTAACGCAACAAGGAAATGCCGCTCGTAACTTGCTCTCCCCTCGCCATTGCCCTTCCAGCACTGTCCGTCAGTCACCTCCGCGGCTGAGCACGGAGGGTTTGCAGGTCGATTTTTCTATGTAAAATCATACCAGGGATGAAAGGAAAATTTCTGCTGCTGCCACCCCGACTCTGGCTGCTGCATTCGTACTTGCAGCAGCATCTCAGGTCTGCGCGGGAACCGAGACGCCGCGGTAGCCATATGGTTTAACCATGCAGTGAGCGGCCGGACTCCGAGTCGGAAAGCTTTTATACCAGCATCAGAAAGGATCCAACAGGTGAATACAGAAAACAAGGCTGGGTAAATGCTAAATAATAACAGTGGACAGCTAGACCAGAGTAACGAGCGTATGAAACACATACTGGATGAAAAGCATTCTTGCTTAAGTGAATTTTGACGTGGAAGTTTTCAAATACGCAAAGGAATCTCAAGCGACAGGTGAAAAACCCACCTAGTAAAACTTGAAAGATTTTTTTCTTTACAGATGCCAAAAAAAAATAAAAATCAAATCTTTGTCCAAAAAAATGATTCAGGATGACCAGTTACCCAGGATGACTTCATCAGTGTGGGTTTTGGTCCTGAGAATAAATGAGCTGGTAACCGAACAGGCCGAGTATGGGCATTTCAATACGCGTTGTCAACGCTTGCTGTGAAGCCTTTCTGTGCAGGCTCACAGAGATGGAGCTTTGGCTGGGAGGGTTCAGAACACAAACATAGAGCCAGCCCTTGGGTTTGGGTTTGGGTCTAGGTTTTTTGGGGGGTTTTTGTTTGGTTGGTTGTTTTTTTCCCCCCAAATGTTGGCATTGGATGTTGCAATCAAGCAAGGATCAGAATAGGAATAGAACAGAGGAAGAGAACACAGGTCTTCACTATTCTTGGAGATATGGGCTACAAACTTTAGCTTCTGCCTCAGCTGGTTTCTGGTTACTGCCTCGATGGGAATGATAAAAATGCAAAATGGGTACAGGGGATCTTCTTACGGCAAGCGATTAAACTAATGGCTTAAATTTATGGCTGATGTGATTTCACTGAAGTCAGTAGATTTACACTACGGAATCTAACCATATGTTTGGGCTTTTTTATACATGATAAAGTCGACTGATGCTGATGATACTGTGACAGCTGTGATGTCTTGTTTCGACTCCAAAATGCCTCAAAACTTTCCACTGTATAATAATCCAGAGGGGATAAGTGTGGTAATAGCGAAGTTGCACATGTGATGCTCAAGTCTGTATATTGGATTTGCAAGAATAGCATCACGGGATTTGTCATAAGAAGACTTTCCTTTAAGTACGCTGCATACAAGTAAGATGTGAGCTAAGCAAAAAAAACCCCACCTCACGTCTGAATTCAAAGTGCAAAGTTCAAAAAGAGAGAATGACGGTACCAGTGTAACCCATGTGAGACATGGCTAATAACAAGAAGTGACAAAACCCAAATAATTTTCTTAATACACTGACTGTCAGCAAGGCTGCAGAGCTCCTGCCGATCTACCATGCTTTAAGTGAACTTCTGGGCCTAACTTGACAAAAGTAGAGGTTAAAATTCTTTTCTGCATTGGACAAGGCCTTATTTTTAAGTTGCTTGGGAAAACAACAGTGGATTTTGGGAGGACATTTGGGACTCTCTTCAAACACCACTGAAATCAAAGGGTTCTTTCCACTGGCTTTGGATTAGAAAATAAACTGATGGGGTGAGGAAGGATGGATCATCTTTGAAGGACTTGGGAGATGCTAATTCAGCTCTTGACTGTGCCAGAAGCTCCCAAGGTGATTTTGGGAAGACTGCCTCATCTGCCTCTGGAAGTTTTCCATTTGCGTAGGCAAATGGTACTGCTGCCTTTCTACCACCTTTTGCCTGTCCTTGGAAACTATTTGTAGAATCCATCTCAGACTCGTGTTTGTACAGCATCTATCACACTGGGATCCCAGCTGAGGTAAAATTAGGAAGAAGGACATCGGAATGAATGGAACAAGTGATTTGGTGGGAAGAACGTTAATTATGAAATATTATTTTAAACATGAGGACTTCAACTAGCAAAACATTAGAATATTTTGTAGTGCACTAGTACTCCTCATTTTACATCTTTGAGTCAGATTGGTCTCACTTTCTGTGCTGGAGTTAAGAAACAAGAGACATATTGACAAGAAAGTATCTTTAATGAACTCTTTCTTAACATTGCACCAAGTTAGAAATGTCCACTAGAGGATTAGCAAATTTGAACTTTTGGCTTAGTTGTGATCACACAAATAATCACACTTATTTATAATCCATTACAAGCAATTATCTGTGTCTTATGTTACAATCTTGGAGGTGAAAAAGATGATTGGGATTTCATACTTTGGTGTGAACCTGAAACATGCAGTTTCTGAAGATAGAGACTAGGTTCTTCTCCTGAATCTGCTGCTATAAATATGAATGGCACTTCTAAAACCAAAAAAACATTATGGCTGCAAGTCAAAGATAAAACAGGGTCAAGGTTTAGTGGGAGAAAAAATTCATTATATACTCAATGAAACAACAACAAAACAAGAGCATCAAGAATATCAGCAGGGCTTTCCAGAATTTATTTTGGTAGTTATATAAAATTGTGCTAACAAAACACCACAGAAAATCCTAGATACGTTGCATTCTTTGACCACACTGCAATCATACAGCTGAAAGCCATTCAAAAACGTAGGTATATCTAAAATCATAAATCCACCAGCTATCCCCCATCAGCTCTCCCTGGCCTGGATTGTAGCCAGCATCTCTTGGAAGCAGCTCAGGCTTTTGGGAAGCTGAAAGGTGGGGTGATTTTCAACCTAACCAGACTCGGATATCTCACATACTGTCCCTGTCTCAAAGTTGGCACAACCACGGTAAAGCTCCATCGAGCTTGTCTTTTTACAAGACCCCACCACAAAACAAACCCTCCTGGTTTGGAATAAAAAGGCAGCAGGTTGTGACTTCTCCTTTCCACCGAGGTATCCAAAGGATGACTGTCTGGCACCTCCCTCCATCCTGTACGTTTGATAGGAACAAGCTCGCTCTCCATCTTGTCGGTAGTGTTATATTTGGCATCTCCAGGGCTTGATTCAATAGCAGGATCCCGAAAGGCTTCCCATTTGCTGTTGCTGCCACGTATTATCCAAAGAATCAAAATCCTTAACCTCCTTCAAACAGCTTTCTGTGAGATGAGTCAGTAATTAACAATAGCAGTACCAGTAAGCCTGGGAGGTTGTTTTTAACAAGCAAGGACATTTTAAAGGAACAGTGAAATTTTTTTGGGGGGCGGCTATTTGAAGAGATTCTCCTTCTTCTTTAGAATATCAGAAATAAGATTCTTATTCCTGCATCTCTCACCATTCCCCTCTACTTAGTTTCACTGGCCTAATTGGGATAGGAGCTCTTTTTCCCCGCTGAATTTGCCAGCCATGCATCCCATAGATACATTGTCTTTCGCAATAAATCATGAGCAACAAGGATCCAAATGTGCTTCACGTCTATAATCACCCAAGGCAGATTTGCAAATGAAACCTTTGTTCATTACGGCAACTGATCAGGAAAGTCTTCTTTCAAGGTAACAACATTAATAATCCAAAGACCAGAGGAACAATAAACCAAAATCTTTGGCAATACAAAGGAGAAAAAAAAGTTGCCGTGCTTGGACAAAAGAGACGAGCCCAGGTGGGTAACTATTGCACCTAACATTATACAAAGCCAGTCTTTCCTGGGAGTAAAATGACATTTGGCAGGAGAGCAACAGAGTAAAAAGCTAACATTTGTCTAAATTTAGTGGCAAAGAATACAAAGGGTCAGATCCATCATGCCTTTGTTAAACCAAGTCCATAGAGACTTTTCTTGACACGACCAGATCTATCAAAAGAGGAAGAAAACACAGTTAGCAGCCAGTAGTAACAGGTTCTTGTCAGGTTCCCCAAAATTACTTCGAAAATATCTTTTCTTCAATGCTAGACTTGTCCCTGGCTATTAAACATCTGCTCAATTGTAGAAATACATGAAAGATGACTGGGTGATAAAACTCAGAATAAAATAAAAGGTTTTCTAGTGCAGGCTGATAACGTGTGCACACATCTAATGAAACAGATCCCCTTCTGACGGTCTCATAAGACAGCAGGAAAGAGACTCAGGTGAAATTTGTCCACGCCCAAGTTACGCAGCCAATGCTCATTTAGGAAATAACCCTTTGATACTACGATAATGTCTGTTCTAAGCAAAAAGGGGGGAGCTTTCTCTACCTGAGGAAACACTCGCATCACCTGGACCGTGTTTCAGCTTCTCCCTTGTTCCCGGAGTTTCTTTACGTATCACCACAGCAGCCCGCAGAGGGCTCAGCTGTCAGGTGTACACCTACTATACCAGCCACGCCATCAAAAAACGGTCACTGGTCCTAAAACATTGGCAGATGACAACCTAGTCCTACAAACATTCTCATAATGTGCAAATATTCAGGCAGAACTCATAAAATCTCTTGGTTAATCACGTGCCTAAGTGGTTCCAGATCAGGAGAGTACGTGGTATCGATACCAATAAGCAGAACATGAGTTTTCTCTAACCAAAACTAGTATTTAGAAGAACTACCAGGGTGGAATATCTAAGAAAAGTGAAATATATACAACTGAAATAAAATCACCTACCCAACAGAAATGCAGTGACAACTACATGGAGTGAGAAATATTCAGAAAGAAGGGTTACAAACCTGTCCCCCACCCTACTAGCGGAAAAAAAAAAATGCTACGGGAAGAGAAGGGGCTTGTGGTGATGTTCTGGATTAGCACAGAGGGAGTAGGAGCCACGTCACTGGGAATATGGGATGGCCTGCCTGCCTATCGGCCATCCAAAGTGGCTCCCCTCGAAGGCGGTGGGTACCTGTGAGCTCCCAGAAGATGGCCGGTTGGTGTTCCCACCAGGTCCTAGCTGTGGGAAGCTGAGAAGAAATCAGCTCTATGCATGGTATTCCCTTGAGGTCCTTCCTTAGAGGGTAAAAGCTTTTGAAGAGGGATGGTGGGAGGATTAAAAGGTATTTCTGGCACAGCCCTGACTGATGAAGGAAACTGCTAGAAGGCAACCTGGTCTCCTGACAATGTAGTGACAGGAATCGGTACAAATACGCGGTACTGCTGGCCCAAACCTACCATCCCCACCTGAGGCCATCCTTTCCCAAAATTCTGCGTGCAGAAGGGCTGGAGGTGTGAGCTTCCCAAATATGGGGCAAAATTGTCCCCTGAGCGGACACCCCGTGTGTCGCTGAAGAGCAGCTGAAGGAGCTGATAAAGTTACTTAACAACAGAGCTGGAAACACAAGGTATAAACCCAGCCAGCGAAGCTCAGGCAGATGTTGCTGACTGCTTTCTCTGCAGCGTAACGATAATGAGGAGACAGCTATCCCTCCTCCCATATGTCCTGGCATCTCAAAACGAGCGAGGGAAGGAGGAGGAAAGGGAAAGGCGGTGTGGTCAGCGGGTGGGGTGAGCCCACCACCTCTCACCCATCCTTATCGGCCCCCGCAGAGACACAAACACTCCTTTCACAAGGGTGTGTAAAATAGGCTTCAAAGCGATAGCAACGGAACCAACCGAGAAATGGCCTCTAAAAAGAGCTGAAAACAAAAACTTGGGGCTTTTTTTCTGCTCTTTTTTTTTTTTCTCTAAACCCACCCTGAAGGCGGAATCGGCAGCCCGTGGCCCCGCACAACGAAACGTCCACGTTAAGCAAGTCACCTCTGAGGGTCCCTTTCTCTTATTTTTGGGAAAGGACACCCCTGTACACCCTTCCGTCAAACGTCACAGTACGTGTCACATATATATTTCACAGTGACAGTGAAAAAGGGAAGTGTACAAAACGTACTAAGCTCTGAGAAACCCAAATACTTGCCCTGCAAGTTGCTGACCGCCTTCACCTCTGTTGCAGTGGGAGCTGCAGGGGCTCAGCGGCTCCGCTGAAGGCACACACGGATATATTAAAGTAGGGGTTCACAGGAGGGAAAGGGTTCTTGGAGCTCCGAGAGTGAAAATATTACAGGTAGGGAAAGAGAGGTAGAGAGAGGAGGGGAAAATAAAAGTGAAAGGAGGTGAAGGGAGCTAGTGGAGAGAATAGAGAGAAAAGTTAAGGTCAAAAACATAGCTGGAACACAATGAAAAGAAACCACGTGGTTTACTGTCACAGAAGTAATTGAGTGCATCTGGTTTTATAATCAACCATGTTTATAGGAACAATACACAGAAGGACTTTAAAACTCAAATCATAAATACTTAGTGCTAATTTTTTTTTTCCCCATAACAGAGATGTGAATAATAATGAACAGGAGAAGTCACAGCAAAGTCAAAGTGACGGTCTTGTCTGCCCCCTCCACAGTATGAAAGTAAGGAGATGTTTCATGACATGGAAAGAAAATACATTTTTTTAATGGCCAAAGATTTTATTTTTTACCCAATGAACAGCTGATCTATGTAACTTGTTGCCATGGTGTTTAAAACCTGGTACACGCAAAAACTTCAGACTGGATCTGACAATACTTGTACAAATAATGAATGCATTCCCATACGCACCGGATGGCAAAAAAAAAAAAGTAAGTCCTGCTTTTTTTAACTGTTTGACTACTGACAGACAGAAGCTGAAAGGGAAGTGTCCTGGTGGTGGGTTTTTTCATTCCATGGTTGCCCCCTAAACTGTTAAGTACTCTTTCCACCCAGACTGTTGTTATTCAGGGACTTCAGGGAACGGGGCCATGGGGCTGAAATCTGGAAGGCTAACACAGTATGATCCTTCCATTTTTAAAAAAGTGAGTGTAACGGACATCGCTTCAAGAATTAAGCCCCACTTTCTTGTACAGTGGTCTCGTTCTATCTCACGTGTTAAAGAAGGTCAGTACTTGCTGAAGACCCCCCAAGAAACCCCTGCGAATGGCAACGATGTGGTTACTGTGAGTTGGTAGAAATGGGTTGCGTATTAAGCGTGAAGGATCAAACACAGCATTGGCATGGCGAACATCTTCGTATATGAACGACTTAATGACGCTTTGCAAGAACAGACTTGTTAACTTGTAAGGCAGTGCCGAATCAGTATTTAGCCGGGATCGTAAGAACAACCACAGCAGTGAATCAGTTAAAAATGAGAAAGGTTGTGGAGCACGTACAAAAATACAAACAGTTGTGGGAGTGAGAGAGACTACCAGGTGACTAGCTGAAGGCAATAGTTATCCCAATCCCGGCAAAAGGAGATCCTGCTGATCAAAATAATTATGGAGGTGAAAGCTTATTGTCGGTACAGAGAAAAATTCAGATGAAAGCAACAGTCAACGGATCAAAGCCAGTTTTGGAGGGAATAGTGAGAGAAAAACAGTGTGAAGTTGCATTAATCAGATATGCAGATTTTTACAGTTGACGGAAAAAAAAGGAAGAATCGGGTTTAAAAGTGCTTGTTATTTTCCTTAATGCTAGGAAGGCATTTTATTTGGACGGAGCCATTACAGACCGCAGCAAAACCGATACACCGTTCGGATAAGCCCATTGGCAGTACAAATGCTGGGAACTCCTGCAGTGCTATAGGAACTGGCGGAAAATTAAGCACCTGGTTCAAACCAAGTCTGGTATGAAACAAAGGACTAGGAATTTGCCAGCGCTTTCATCACGTACTTCAAATGGACATTAGGATAGCAAATGAGTCGAAGCATGTGACAATGGAAGATCTAAATTTCACATTATGCAAATGACACTGCATAATTGTCAGATAAATGAGGTAAAGTAGATTCTCTGTGCTAATTGACAAAACTGCTGGAGTCATCTTGGGTTTTAAAATCTATCGATAAAAGAAAGTGTTTCTGTCTTGGAATGAATAGGCATTTTTTTATCTATGTCTAGGGAGTTTAATTGGTGCTAAGGAAATGGAGGAAAAAGTAAAAAGATGTGCTTAGCCAAAAGCTGAAAACATGAAAGCAGATCTGTACTGAAAGACAGCACTAATAGTCTGTAGGCCAGAAGCGGCTGCATTAAATAAGAGAGATCTGGCCGCTGCTGATGCAGGAGCTCCTCCAAAGGCAGCGGGTATTACGCAGCGTAAGAACGACGGGGAAATTAGGAGCAGGCAAGGATGCCAAATCAAGGTTTGGGACAGGCTACGCTGGAAAAACATGACGATGAGGAGGGATGCTGGAGAAGGGACCCGGATGAGAGAACGCCGAAGACATTCACGCACACGCACGGCTAAAGGCTAAACCGAACCCCAGCCCCACGGCCAGACCTTTCTGACGGGAACGGGGCTGGAACGGATTTGACAGAGGCATAAGCTCTAGAGAAGGGTGTTATACGACTCCCGAGTCTGCAAAATAAAAAAAAAAGAGCCAGGAAAGAAGATATATTCAAGTCTCTGCCTTGGCCAAATTCCAACTCAGTTAATTACAATCTGCCTTTTAAAATTCCTCCTGAAGTTTCAGCTAGATAATATATTCTTCCATGCGTGTCCTGTGAGGCTGAGGAGTGTTGCAGCCCACCGCTGAGCTGCCGTTTTCAGAGAGCATGATTTCTGCTCGCAATGCTTATGTTGGGTGAAGTTTGTGAAGGCCTTGGGACCCTTCAAAATGAGAAGTGCTTGGTAGAACGAAGATGATGAAACCGTAGAAAACCAGCGGCAGTCGCTTTGCTGTAAATCTTCCCGCTGTGCAATTTTTTTGGTAAACGCACTCATAAAACCTCTCTTCTGCCTTCTAGTGGATAAAAGATAGGAGAGCATTGCAGCAGAAAAAGAAGAGAGAGCTACTGAAAGCAAAATTAGCTTTGGATTCCTCAACATCATTATTAACAAGCCCTGAAGATCAGATTCAAGCAAAAATCTTGTCATTTTTACTCGTAAAATGACTGTTGCATTCAATTCTCACCCTGGCTTCCACTAATTGTATTACAAATCCCAATTCCTCTCTTTTAGTATGTACCTGATGCTACATGGAAGGCCGAGGATACCGAAAGGTTCAATACTGGGCTGATTTTGCTTACAACAAGTCCTGCTGTCTCCACTTCTGGTTATACTGCAAGTAACTCTGCCGCTAATACAGAGGACAGGAAAAAAAGCTCCGTCCTTTCCTGCCAGAAGACCTTGTCAGAAGGTGGTTTTCAGACTAGCAGAAGCAGCAGTGCATAGGAAATACAGATTGCCACACAATTTTTCTTTATACAAGCTATCGTTGCTCAGTTTGGTTTCCAGAGGAGCTCAGTTATCTACAACTAATACTGATGTTCCAGAAATCCGAAAATTAGGCTAATGATAATTAGCCTCAAAATCGATGAGTGCTAATCTAAAGACTTGATGTAAGCTTAATGAACGAGTCCCCACATCTATACATTTCTGTACACTAGAAATCACAAATTAACCCAATGGTTCCTGGATGAGCAGCGCATAGGGAAAGCTAGTTAAGAACTTGCTGGAATTATTTTCAAATGGAAGGCTTTCATTATTTTTTTCTGATACACCTATACATTTTTTCATGTAGGAGAATAAAAAAAGCAATGGAACCACTTGTCCAGTAAGATGTTTCTTCTGTTTCTGGGAAGGAAGAACCCCTGACAACCACACAGGTTGAGACCGACTGGCTGGAGAACAGCTCTGCTGAAAAGGACCTCAGTCGCTTGGTGGACATGGAGCTGAACATGGGCTTACAGTGTTCCTAGCAGCAAAAACGACCAACAAGATCTTGGGCTCTATGAACAGGAGCACAGGTTGCACAAAAGCTTGTGCAGTGTCCAACCTTGGAGGTTTGGGAGATAGGACTAAAGACCTCCTGAGGTCCCTTCCAACTTGAACTATTCTGTGATTCTCTGATTCTCTGATTTCAGGCTTCCCTGAGCATAAGAATTATCCATAGTCACAGGGTTTCGAGATGTCCTGTTAGAACAAAAAGACATTTCTGATCTTTACCTATCAACTCCAAAGGCCTCAGGAGGAAACATCTCTATTTTGCAGTCAGTGAAAGTTTGACATCAATTTAATCACTGCCAAAGTTTTGCCCTTGGGCTCAAAACCTCACTCTGCCGCTTTGGCTTGTCTTTTGGGAGTTGTGGTGGAATGCAGCCTTGGGTTGGGCTCAGGCATTGCAGGTCTGTGTCCAAGCCTCACCTCTTATCACATCTTAAGTCCATTAAAACTGCAGCGCCAGGCGAAGGTTAACAACCTCCTGCCTTCTTCCCTTCTGCACTAAATCACTTACAAATCTTTAAAAACAGAAAGAATTTAAGTATATAACAAGCATTTTAAGAGGACAAGACCTTAACAAGAGAGTCTGCAGCAATGGTCACGGAGCGTAGATTTGGTGGGAAATGGTGAAATCTCTGGGGCCAGTAAGAAATGGGGCAGCAGAGCTGTTTTCCAAGACAGTCTGCTTGTCCCACCCCCTTGTCTCTCTCCTCTCATAGTTTTCCCCTTTTCCTGCTGCAGAATTGGCTTCTGCCACATCCCCATTTGTTCCCCACACACACAAAGCAAAAGGGGAGGCTGAAAAACTTCTGCTGAACTCCGGTAATTATCTGGACGTGAAGCTGGGAACGTGGGTCATTTCAAAGATGAGGTAAGTGGAGTTTCACAGAGTTTGCTTATAGAAATTTGGCTTCTAACACTGATTTTCACATGAAGAAAGCATGACTCAGGAGATCCCTAAGGCTTCCCATGAGACTTACATCCAGCCGGCGCATGAGGAATGCCAGGATGCTGGTCTGTAGCCCCGGTGCACCATTGCTGCAGAGCAAGGCGTCAAGTGTTTGAGTCAAATTTCAAGTGAGCATCACCGAGGCCTCCTCCACCCACTCCCACTTGCAAAGAAGACCAAGTTAAGACCTATCCCTTGGGATAATTCCATTCTTACCATCTGATGCTCATTTTTAAAGCTGAGTTTATTCTTTTTACAGCTTCCCATTGTACCAGGTCTCTCTTCTGTCCTGACTTGGAAACTCCCCTTTCTCCGGTTAAATCTGGGGGCTCAAGTGTTATGAGTAGGGTTGTGAACCTAACAGAAGTTCATTTTCATCTAATGTCTACACTACCAGTTCAGATTTTGTCATTGTTTAAGTTTAAATTTTGGCATGAGATGCCATATATTTGTGTTCCCATAAAGTTGCCAGTCTGAGTGGGCAGTGAGGACTGGAAAAATTTGGAAAGTGATGTTTGGGGCCAGGAAAGTTGAGGGGAAGAAGAGTGTTTTTCTAACAGGGAGCATAAACCGCCTGGAGGCCACTTAGTACATTCATACAGGAAGGAAGAGATCCCTACTGACGGTGCAGGTAGCAGGTCAGAGTTCTTTACTGCCTTTGCTAATGAGACGTACTTGGCTTCTTTAATAAAACTGGTTTTGGAAACTGCACTTTAAAGAAGAAGGACCATGTGCGGCACCTGGCAGCAGCCAAGCTACTGGAGGGCTTCATTGTTTTTTTATTCTCTGTGGAGGTCCTGGTAGTAATCTTCAGTCACTTTCAGCCAAAACTCTAAGACGACAACAAATTTTACAAACTTCATAGAATCATAGAATCGTCTAGGTTGGAAGGGACCTTTAAGATCATCAAGTCCAACCATCAACCTAGCACTGCCAAACCCACCACTAAACCATGTCCCTCAGCACCACCTCTGCCCGTCTTCTAAATCCCTCCAGGGATGGTGATTCCACCACTCTCCTGGGCAGCCTGTTCCAATGCTTGATAACCCTCTCAGTGAAGACATTTTTCCTAATATCCAACCTAAACCTCCCCTGGCGAAACTTGAGGCCATTTCCTCTAAAGTTTTTAATTATCAGTACTGAGTTAATAAAGTGGCACTGCTTACTCATCCTCAGAATATGCAATGCATGTATTTTCTTAATAAAACGAAAACAAAAACCACACTTCTCAGGACAAACACTTCCAAGATTATTTTTTCCTAACGACCGTCTCTGATGTGCTGTGTGCCACTAGGGATGTGTACACTCGATGGCATGTCACCTGCTGAGGATAATCACGCCAGAAGGTCAAAAAGTTGAGAATTGCCTCCATTCCTTCATCATACTCTTCTTCACTGGCATGTGTAGGCCAGCAGGAGTCAGAACTGAGCCCCTCTCTGAGATATCTCCCTATTCCTCCTTCAAACCGCAGGGATTATCCCACGCATCTCAGAGCAACCCTGCTTTGGAGGTCAAGGGATGAGTTAAAAATGGATTTTTAAAGCAGCTCTTGAACGCTCTCTAGTGGTTAAGAGAGCAAATACTTTTAATGTCACCTATCATTTCAACCCAATTTTAATTAATAAATCACTCACAACGACTCATCTATCTCCGAGTTTAAAAGATTTTTAAATTAGGGTTATAATTATTATAATATTTTATTATAATTTATTATTGGGCAGTAGAGTAGCATTTTTCACTATATAAAGTACAAAGAACGAATCTAATATCATTCCCGTGCATCAGGTCACATTTTTCTTTCTCTTTGGTCCATGAACAATTTTCATTATAGACTGTGTTTGCAACGGTCACTGAAAATTCATGTTATCCACAAATATGAATTCATTCCTTCCTGCATATTTTCCCACATATTTTAGGATTCCGTACTTTCTAGAGGAGCCATTCAAGCTCCTCATGGAAGCCCTGAATGTATGTCACAGAAAATGCTAATTTTTCATTTCACAACAGAAAGCAAAGTTGAGAAAGAACTAGGTGACCCAGTTATGGAAATCTGGCAGCTCCAAGACCGAAGGACAGATTAAAGCAAAGAACATGCCACAGACAGTAATGACAAAACGCTTGTGTTGTTTCTGAATAATTAATAGATCACAAGCCTGTGTCCAAGGGAATATTTGCATGAAACATTATTTACATACCTTTTCAAATGTTAATTGCAACCTGTCTTGCAAAAACAAACACATTGGTTCACAGACACAGGTTATTTGAATGTTTTAATTTTTTTTGGTCTACTCTGTTTATTTAAAGACTGCATCTTCTTGTTTGTCTGCCTTTTTCATCACAGTTACTACTTTAATCATCATCATCATCATCAGTTTAAACATCAGACTGCTTTTCAAGCAGTCTGAAGCAACTTGGAAAGCGGCTCCAGTAACAACCCTACACAAAAATCCTGGATCATCTAAGGTCCTTGGTAAGTATTGTATCCCCAAGACTTACTCCAAGTCACACAGTTGGCAGATTTAGACTTTGATGCAACGTTCCTTCATTGCAACCGATGCAACGCATCTCTTACGGCGTGAGCCATCATCTGCCAAGTAATGGCACCTTTGCAGGCTCTTGACTTCTGGACCAAACTAGCTCCTGCCACGGCACCAAGCATGCCCGGCATTGCTCTAAAATCACATCAGCCTTTCCTGACTTCCTGGCAGCAACTTGTAGACCCAAAATAACTGGAATTCAGTGCTCCTCTTTCTCCAGTCTCGTCTTTCACTACCAGCTTCCCCCAGCTCGCTGTTGGACCAGGGTTTTCTCCCTCTCTAGCAGCCGTCCTGTTTAGTGCTGTCAACCGCAGGTCTTGGCTCTTGCTTTCAGCTCTTCAGGTCCAACAAGACGTCCTGTCCCCAAATGGAGTCTGATACAGACGTGGTGACGCAGAACCAAACTCGGTGGTGGGCCTGTGAGGAGCTGATGTAAGCCTGCTTCCATGTTTGCAAGGAAAACTTTCTGTTAACCAGCAAATTGTACTCCCCGATAATTTTTCATGACATTTCCCAGCCTTCATCCTGATGACAATTTCTCAGTTATTAAGTAATTAAAACATGATGTAATTAATTTTACTGTCTAATTAGATAATTGTTCTGTCATTGCAATTCTCAGAGTGTAACATGTTATTATTGCAATATGTTAGTTACTAATGTCAGTGAATCAAAAATATTTTTTTTAAAACCTTAAATCTTGTGTTGGCCTCAGATAAACTAGACGTGCTACAGCCTCCTTAGGGAAAGCTGGTCCCAAATTCCTTATTTCCTGTTCCTTTCCAACTATGCTGTACTGGAAAACAGACATTAGGTTAAGAAGTGTAAATGATACGATAAAGCCTGAGATAAGCAGGTCAGTACAAACAAGTACACAAGAGCCACACTGCAAAGAGGGATCTTCTCATCTCGGTGCACAGGGATTTACACATCAGCACTATTTTCTGTTTTCACATTGGGAGAAACTTTGCCATTTGAAAGCTCGTAGTGAGAGTTTTTCAGCTAGGAAACAAAATGAAAGCAACAAGTTGATCTAGCCACTTGCAAATCAAGCTGTACACTATGTCTTTCTAAATTAAGTTAGAGATACTCTACCTTTTTTCATGGAATATCCTATGTGATTGGGAAATAAAGGAGATGAGTAAGCCAACATAAATTTGTCAAAACCAAACTCTGTCAAACTAATTTCCTTCCACAAAGAATATCACACGGACAGAGGAGAAACAGATGACATATTCTGACTTTATTAAGGCTTCTAATACTTTCTCACGCAACTCATAAACAAGCTAAGAAAACATGACCAAAATGAAACTACTGTAAAGTGGATACAAAGTTGGTCTACTTAAAGAATAATTGCCAGCGATTCCCTGCCAAAATGAAAGGAGGTATGAAGCAACATATCACTGCAATTTCTTCATGTGTCCATGCTAGTTAATATTTCCATTTTATGACCTAGATGGCAGAACAGAGGGTATGAAAGCTGTGAAAAAAAGTCAAATGCTTTGGAATCAAAATGTGAAATGGTCAAAAAGAGAGATGAAACTCAATGTCGGCAAGTCCACTTAGGCAGCAATAAGCAACTTCATAAACTCATGCTGAGGGATAATGTGTTAGCCTGTATTTCTGCAGAAAAAGATCTGGAGGTGGTAATGATTTACAAGCTGAACATCAGTGTAGAGCGTGATTTCTTTGCAGAAAAAGCAAATGTCTATCTAGGTGCATGTATCCTGTGAGACACATAATGTAACCATATTGTGATATCATCACAGAATCATAGAATTGTTTGGGTTAGAAGGGACCTGTAAAGGTCACCTAGTCCAACCCTCCTGCAATGAGCAGGGACATCTTATTAATAAGGTCTCAGCTGAAGGAATGTACCCTGGTTTAAGCACTACATTGGAAGGTACATCCAGACCAACTAGAAATAGCAGTGACGAAAACATCAGAAATAGTCAGAGGTCTAATAAACTTCACCTCTACGGAAAGGTTGAAAGAACTGGGGTTGCTTGACCTGGCAAAGAACACTGTGAAGAAATACAACTGTGTTACCATATCGTGTTAGAAAGACAGCTTCAAAAAGAAAAAACTACTATTTGTATCCAGGATATTTAGGATGAGAAGAAGGAGCATCAACACTAGAGTAACAGGGATTCAGGTTACATGCCAAGACAATTTTCCATCAGGAAGAACTGTGAAGCATTGAAATAACCTGCCTAGGAGGCTGACATTAGCAATCCATCCTGGGACTAAACTGCATCCTGAGTCCAGCCTGTCCTATATCAGCATTACGGGTTCTTTAAAACAGCCAGTCACCCTTCACCTTCAAGCTACTTTCAAATTTCCTCCTCCTTTACCTTTCTTAAGTATGCGATATGCAGGAAGATTTTGATGTGCCAGTTGGAGCGCAGGAGGTTTGATTAGCAGTCTTCAGGTTCACTTGGAAACTCTGTCTTGTGAGCATGAATAAATTATGAATATCGTTAGAGAAAAACATGGTTTTCCTAATGACTATGCATGACCAAATCAGCTGAAGAGATGAAGAGCTCAGGCACAAATTTACTGGGTGCTAAGTGGGCAGGCAGTAGCTGGACCTGGCCATTTGACTGTGAAGAACTATTTGGACTACTCCGTTGATAGATTCACAGAAATCAAGAGAAAAACTTGCTATTAGACACATCACAAGCCCCACGTTACCCATTCCATCTACAGTAAAACCTGGCCTTCCTCAGGGAGCAGCTGGCCCTTGCTGCTCCCTGACAGTATCTTTGGCCTCCAACTATCGATTTTTGTGATACCTTTCAGGACTGGATTGAATATCCTTTCAGTAAGTGCCATTTTATCACCGCAGTTACAGAGAATAGCTTTTTGAAACAAAAAGGAAATTTTTTTGAGGTGATTGCAAGTCTTGGATGACAACCACTCCACGTGTTCTCTAGAAGCAGAGGTCTAAGATACTTAATAAGCCTAAGTTTGACTTACAGCCTTGTGATACTCCCATTTAAACTGGTGTGATACAGTAAAGGGGCTGCCAGTTGCAAAAAACCACCCCAAAAACTGAACAGAAAATTGCTGGTTAGGAAGATGTTTTCATTGGAGCTGCAGCTTTTGTCGTAACACTACCCAATATTTTCCTTAACAGTACGCAAATAAATAAAAAATTACTTGATATAGTTCACAAATACAAAAAGATGACTGAAAAAGTAAATTAGAGGGAAGACAGGCCTAGAACATTCTGGATAGCATGGTAAGCTGGGCCCTTTTGAATTAGCTAATTCAGGCAAATATAAAGCCCTAAGCGGTTCTGAGCTGCTTTTCAGCGTTGAGACTTCTTCTTTGGTATGTATGACCAACCTACTCCCTTCCTTTCTCAGGACTTTGTACATTAAAATGAACGCTTGATCTACTTTGCATATAGTTTATGTAGCAAAGTAGTGTCCCAGCCTGGTTATTTACTTTTGTAAACAATTGCTTCATGCAAGGGCCAAAGCACTGTGTGACATCAGTAGAAACAGAAACGCATTTTATAATGATTTCCCATCAATGGCTAGGTAGGGAAATCTATCATTTAGTGGGACTTAATCTATTTTTGCTGTATTGGATTGGAATTATGCTAGTTTTGACTAAACATGCCATTAGAGATCATTTAATCTCCTTTGAACCCAAATACCTTTTGAATTTTTTATTGATCGCGCTGCTAACACATCGATGTTTAACATTTGTGATAAAAAACCTCATAATTTAATTTTATGCAGACAAAAACATATACCGAGCTTTCAATCCTTATTCAAAGAGAGGTTTATTTTGTCTGGGTTTAATTTTATTATGAAAGTTAGCCAGCCTGTGGG
The DNA here is from genome assembly GCA_008921705.1 of Burhinus oedicnemus. Taxonomy (NCBI): domain Eukaryota; kingdom Metazoa; phylum Chordata; class Aves; order Charadriiformes; family Burhinidae; genus Burhinus; species Burhinus oedicnemus. Next base: position 1,494,080 of record VFFE01008092.1, read on the forward strand.
TTTAAACAGAATAGGAATTTCCCTCCTCTGAGCAAATTCCTTTGGGAAAAGGAAACCTAAATAAAAACAAAGCGATAACTTTCTAAAACTGCCTGATAAGCAGGAGGAACCACAGCTTCCGAAATTTGCACAGTGAGCCCCTCTTAAGACAGTAAAACTGAGTGGAAGTTCGGATTCTCCCAAGCTCCTGTTCCCAAACAGGACTCCTGCTCTGGGTTGGTGTTGCTGTCAGTACAGTTCTACTCTCCAAAGCAAGTTTGTAACCTCAAAGGCAAATAAAGATATTGTTGACTGCTGTTCATTACTCTAGTTTAAATGTTGGTATTTTAGAAGGTGAAGTATTTCGGTTTGTTTCTTTTTCTAGCCATAATCCTTGTATACTAAATCTGGGAACTGGAAATAGAGGTTGGTACTTTGTATTTTCTGTGCACCACCAGTGGAAAGGGATCGGCTTTTCAAACTAAGCTGTGGTTACCTCTGTCCCTGTTCTTACTGTCACGTTCTCAGTGCCATCTGAAGTTGCGCAACATTCAATGAGATCAGTCAAGGAACCGGTTGACGAATAGACCTGTGATAACGTGCAAGAAGGGAAATTTCATTTTAGCCTTATGGATCCTACTGAAAAAAAATAATCCCCACAGAATAAATAAAAGCTATTCATTGTATTATTTCATTACATTACTCAGAATAATTCTGAGTATGAACAGGGAGCAGATGCGGCAATTACGGAGAGACCACTACGCATCGTGGGCCAGAGTTCCTGCTTTGGGGAAGCAGAGAACATACCAACAGGGTGGGAAAGCTGGTGAGATGTAGGACTGGTTGCTGTTTGGAGAAATGGGTAACAAGAAGATGGAAGGACACAGGGCCGGGGTACCAGGTGCTAAAGGAGAAGCCGCTGCTGGAGAATCCACACACCATTCGTGGTGTCGCGTGCGCACACACACGCTTACTCTCGGGCGCGCTTCCTCCTCCTTCAGGTTTGACCCTAGGTTACCCACAGCAGAGTCTCAGGCATCAGATTTTATAAAATAATTAATTTAATTGAAAGGTACAGCAGCAAGGACAGCCTGGGCTGGGTGTCTGCAAAGAGAGACAGCCCAAACAAAGAAATCCCAGGGCAATTGTACCCTTGTGATCTCTACACCTGCCCTCGTGCCCCCTTCACGCACTGTCCACGTGTCTTATAGTCCACTGTTGATTTTTGGTCTGGGGTCTTCTGACATCTAACTGGATTATTTTTCTGTGTCCAGGCAGGGAAGCTCTTATCTTGTTGATTTGCTGTTTCAGCCGAGGGTTGGAGCCTCCTTATCTTCTGGTTTACACTCCTTGTGCACCTGCGCTCGCTGGCAGAAGACGGAGAACTGAAGAGTCCCAGACTTGGGAAAAAGACTCCCAAAACATCAGTGTGATATCTGAACCCTTTCCCATACTAAAAGACTAAACACGGCACTGTACCAGCTGCTAGGAAAATTAATAAGAAAAATAACTCTATTGCGGCCCAAAGGCTTCAGCAAATCTAGCTACTCATGGTAAGTAAAGCTAAGCAAACAGCCAAAATCACACCGTATTATAATCCTGTTATAATCCTAAGTGATTTATTCTAATTAAATTATTCTAATAGAGAGATCTATCTAGCATGGGAGATGTTTCCCTGGAACATGAAGAGCAAAGCCAAGTGTCTCCTAAATCTGGATCCCCACACTGCCTGCAGGGAGGTGGAGGCCTCCTTCCTCTGGAGCAATTTTGTGGTCTAAAGGCTGGCGTTTGTGGAAGCGCTACACAAGCTTTTGCTGGGGCGACTTGCCCTCTTGCCTCTCTGTAGTGACTAAATAAATGTGAGTCCAAAATCAGCAACTCCAGAGCTGAGCTTCATTTACACAGCTCACAAACACGAAATAACAAAGCCAGCTCCCTACCAATAAGATTTGATCTGCACCGAAATTATGCAGAAGTGTGATTGCAACCAGCTAGCTAACATCAAAGGAGTCAAAGGCGGAGAGACCCGAATCCAGATTTACAGGGAGATCATACCACACGCGGTAAGTAAGGGGGTACTTACCTCTAAGAAATGTAAAGGTTGGGACCCACATGCTAATTACAAGTTTGTTACGCTAGAGGTTGCCAGGATAAAGCTTACTCACGTATCAAAAGCGGTTCAACATTTCCTTAAAGTACAGAGAATGAGGTCTCAACTCTTCTTTGATGGTGGGGAATTCTTCGGTAGGGTTTTCCCTGTCAGGGGCTGATGATCGATATTGCTGGCACAGAAGTACGACGAATTTGTCGTCTCTGTTTTTTGACGAACTGTATGAAAGAGGTAGATGAATATATGACAGCATGACCTGCCTAAAATTATGAGCACATAAAGTAGTGAGAGATATTTTAAGAGTTGAGATTGACTATACAGTACAGTTTGCTTGTGTTAAAGTTATTTTTGAGTGAATTTTGGAAGTATGGAAGTTGTACTTTTAAAGTTGACGCAGACTAGAGAACCACGCGTACTTCAGCTGTATCCAGGCTGCTCCAACAGACTGCTGAAGGGTCTGGAGATCCGGTACGGAGCCTACACAGAGCGATCGCAGGGTAGCACTGATGGTGAATTATGCTAAAATACAACGGTGACAGGTATTTTTGGTAAAGTTGCTGTGTTATAGTAAGAATCTCTTAAATTAATTTAGTAAGGCTAAATTAACAAGCCTTTTTTTAAGTGCGATAAGAAAGTCCGCCTTTTGCAGTCTCTGTGTAAGAGAAGTACTTAATGCTTTGCTTATAGTTACTTATGCTTTAGCATGTAAACTTAGCAGCAGTCTCAATTCCATCTTTGGCTAACCAAAACGACACCCAGTGTAATTATGAAGAGCTTTGATGCAGTAATTGCCATGTAATTATTGCTCATGTATTCTCAAGTAATAACTGCTCTCAGAAGCAGTATTTTTAACTTTTTTTTTGAGACCATGAACATTTGCTATTTTGTGTTATGCTCTCCCATGAAGAATAAATATCAAGAACAGGGCTTTATTCTGGTCCAACGCGTATTCTTAATTTATTGCCACCACTCCTCCTATCAGCTCTGATTTCTCTTTTATTGCAGATTTTTTTTTAGTTCCTCAGCAATACTGGTTTTGAGTACAAACTACATTAGGATCCTATGACTAGGCTGAAAAACTTGCCTAAGCTGTTGAGTGCCCAGAGCTTATGCAGAATTGCAATGGCAATGTAAGAAAAAAGAGAAATTAATAGGAATGGATGAAACAATTTCATAATATTTTAAAGCATTATATTTTGTGGTCAAAAAGATTCAACGTGCTTCACATGTACATGAAGAAACTGCATTTGACTTGGGAAAAAGCTCATTTCAACCCCTATGTAAGGGGCTTGGAGAAATAAATGTATAAAAATTAAAGACTGTAAATACAATTTAAAAAAAATTCCTGGTGAATAGTGAAAAGAAACAGAATTTCAATATTTGAAGATATTTCTTTTACACTTATTTTATTCAATCAATATAATCAGTTTAGGTCATTTATTGCAATTGTGTTATAACCTGTTATGCAAAAAGAGGTGATTTGGAAAGCAAATAATCTAATTATAACAACACATTAAGCTGCTACGGAAAAAGGCATATGTGACAAGTAGAAGCATAAGAAGGAATATTTACAGAACAAAAAAAATCTGCCCATTCAAAGTTAACTACTACAGCATGAAGTCAACGAAAGCAGTTTCTTGCTGGATTATCAACTTGAATTAACTCCTGTGAAGCAAGAATCAGAATGGAAACAAAGGCAAGGACTGCGCGATTGTGTGCAGGGATTTGGTGAGGAAGGGCGATGACACATCTCTCTTTTGGTGGTGGAGAACCATTAGGTTGGCCCAGTTGTTCAAGAAACAGCGCTTTTCCTTGTGTCAATGTAATCGATTATGTGGATCCATGATTAAACAGAACTAAGAAAAAAAATCAGCTTTAAACACCAATGGTACAAGTATAATCTTAAACTAGTATTACAACCAAAAATCCCATCTCCAATTTGCAGTTACTGAGAATTGAATTTCCAGGGCCTTATATTCCAAAAGTCTTCCATCCATTAATTCCAGAAAGACAACTGAATAAATACTGAAACCTTTCCAATGTTATTTAGCTCCCTGGCTTGCAGAAGGCAGTGGCGTTTCATTTTCAAACTGTACCTCGCTAAGATGGCATAGTATGAATACAAAAATTTCCTTTACTTCACTGAAAACCTGACACTATTTCAGTACAATGTCTTTAATATTGAATAATTATTCGTTGTCAGCATAGAAGTGAAGGTTCAGCAAGCACTAGCTAGACATGGCGCAGCTTTACATGACAGAAATGCGTAAAATTAAAATCAAGTACGTTGTGTAGTACTCAGGGATTGTATTTGGAGACAGATGTAGGTACCTCTAACTCAAATCCCAATATGAAAGACAAATGAGGCAACTGTTTCCAGTGACTAAAATGCAGTTATTAAGGCCCAATTACATCCGTGGCACGCCACCTCTCCAGAACCCTCCCACAGTTTTAGGGACGTGCCTTAAAGGCACGGATAGGCAGAAAACATGTTTTTGAGTCCCGCTTCTGCCGGGAACGGCCTCGCTCACGGGAAGGCGGGAGCGGGGCGACGGGCTCGGCTCCGGGGAGACACCCCCCCCAATCACCTCAGCGAGGCCGGGCCCAGCAGCGCCCCGCTCCTTCGGGGCGGCCACAAAAAGCCCAGCGCTGCTGCTTGTTTCACGGGCGGCATAACCCAGCGCCCCCGCGGGGGTAGCGGGGAGAGCCAGCCCCACGGTGGGTCCCGGCCCGGTGCGGAGCTGCGAGCCCGCCTCGCCGCCGGTGGGCGGGGACCTGAGGCAGGCTGCCCCGCCCGCCTATTGTGTCTGGCTCTTAGGCGCCCGCCGCGCGCCTGAAAGACCCACCCGAGAGGAGCCGACAGCGCGCCGGCGGGCGGGCTCAGGCGTTCTCCGCGGACACTCGCGAGCGGCCAGGACCCCGCGCCGCTCGCTCCCGGGCCGCCTCGCCTTACGCGCTGGCGTGCGCGCCCCCGTTCTCTCCCCTCAGTAGCGCGGCGGTAGCAGGAGCAGAGCGGGCGGCGGGGCCGGAGTCGGCTGTAGGCGGCCATTCCTAGAGCGGGAGGGCAGCGCGCTAAGTTCATCCCCGCCCCCCACTCCCCCACCC